>BOPP01000076.1:4420610-4440444 GCA_017312745.1 Gryllus bimaculatus | reverse complement strand
GTATTGCGGACCAGGAGAGTCTTTCGGGTCCAGATTGTTTCAGAACTTTCGTCTGTCGCGCCTCTTCCACCGCCGTCTCTCTTCTCTCCACTTCGGATCTCTCTCTATTTCTGCTCGTCCGACTGCTCTTTCGTCTCGAGAGTGGGCTATCAGCCGCCCGGAGATTTCGTTATTAGAGGAGAGAGGGGGGGGGGGGGGAATCGCGAGTACGGGCGCTGTATTTAACGTACAGGCGGCGTCTCCTATATTCGATTATCGGATTCGAAGTCCCTCCCGTGCGTCTGCGGGGTCCGGAAGGGGAGCGGTCGCCGTTCTTTTGATGAGGATCGTTTTCTGCTGCGGCGGCGATCGGGATCGGGAGGGGGCACAGTGGGGTCCGTTCAAGCTGATCTAGAAGGCCATAAGCATCTTTTATTTTCGTTTGCCCTAGCGCTATGTCCAGCGAGGGCTAGCCGGCTGTTAGCAATGGATCCGTCGGCCGTAATACTGGGGGTAGATTACGAGTGGGCGTTCTCCCATGGGCGAAACCAGTTCGGATTGGTGAGGTTGGGGATTCTTGTGAAGGAGATGCAAAGAAACGAATGCAGGCGTCTTAGGCAACCGTTGAGGGTGCTGATCGTGTATTTGGCCTTGGAAGTGATAGGGGAACCACTATTCGGTGGAGTGAACTATGAAATATCGATTTCGGCGTGGCGCCGTTGCCAGGAGAGGACGAAATGGATGATGATCCGCCGGCCGGAGGGTGAAACCAGAGGAAAATATGGAGTTTGCCTTAACTTGCCTCATAAGTATGCGGAAAATTCATAAACTCTGGAATCGTCTTACTTTTTAGCTAGGTTCGAACTTAGCTTTTTATGGGTATGACGTGGAATGCAAATGGTTGAAAAGATAGTCGTTTTGGAGCTCGGCTCAATATCCGCACGTTCTCCCGGTTTCTCGCTATTGTGAATGGATACCTTTTCTGGTCTTTCTTTGCAATAAGATCCAGTAGATTCGTTTTTTTATGGCGTCTCATTCAGAATACGTAGGGCTTTCAATTTTCGAAATGTTGTTTTCGCCTCGTTAAAATTCTAGAATACGATCAATTCATTTATACAAACGTGTCGCGTACACGGACTTTCAGACTGCATGCGCTCAGGGAATAAATTCTTGAAAACCTACGCGATAACAAGGAGGTAAATATGAGAAGTTTTGAAGGCGTTTTGGTGTTGCATGCATGTTTTATTACACACGATTTAATTATTCTATTATTAACGTCTATTCAAAAAATCTTCGTCGATGGAATAATATGCTTCTTGAACGCATGACTCGCAAGTAATCACTCGAGGAGGAAGCCAAGGACGCGATTGTCGATCGCATAGCATGTTATTGTTCATGAATCCTCGTCCAATAAGCCCCGATAAGAAGTTCTTTCACTCTATCTACCAGTCTATTTCTCGTTCAATGTGTTTTCTCTACTCTCAGAAAGAGCTGCTGCTTGGTCAGTTTACCTACGCGTACTCTGAAAGAGTGGGCATTTCTATTTTAGTAAAACTGTCAATAAAAATAAGGTTACGTAGGATAAATATTTAATGATTTAAAATTAAAAGGTTTTGCAAATTACATTTTCATGACTTGAAATAGGTTTAGTACAAATAATAAAATAAAATAAATTTTATGATTACAATATCAGTTCTGAAACATTGTAAAGCAATGAAATGGTTTTAACGTATGTTACAATCATTTATCTATTCTGTAATTGTTTTCCAGATTTCCAAAGACTCTATGTTTACTTAGATAATTTTATAACTCCGTATTATGATACGCAAGGGAAGCAGATTTTCTATAAAACTCTCTGTTAATTGTTAAATTTCTGCTTCTTAATCGACTGCCTGCTGTAAGGCATGAAGATGCAGGCGTGTGAAGGAAAGAGGATTGGCTAAAAAGTGATAGCTGATTCAAACTTGTTTGAATTGTAGCGGCTTGAATAGGTTAATTTGTTTTAATATAGCATCGTCGAAGTAGACATTGGCCTAGTGATATAACTGTAAGGTAACAATATTATTTAAGACTGGTGGAGCGTCCGGCAACGCTTCGTTTATTGCATGTCAAATTTAACACTACTGATACACGTGATTGTAAATCTCGTTTTCACTACGCTGTGCTATGTTCTAATTAAATGAATACTTTCTCGCAAGAATGGATTTGTTTCTATGTCTGGTTTGGATGTTGTCAAGTATCCTATTGTTTAAAACGTTCTTCAATTTCCAAAATTTTTCCCCGGGCTGGCGTTGCATTTGACACTATCTGGAAGATTTGATTTACTTGTTATTTTTTATCTTATTTTGATTTCTATTATGCGAGAATCAATTTAGTAATATTTCGGCCAATATTTCACAAAACGCAGGGCAGATACTAGTTTGCAAGTGAGACGCTTATTGCTAGACTGGTGAGGGCGGGATTGCGTAGAGTGAGGGGCGCTTGAGTGTCACTAAAGAATAATATTAAGGCCCTATTCCTACCAGCTCTTTAAACAGGCACATTTCTTTAAGAAAAGTGTTAAATTTCTGCGAAATCGGTCCGATTAGATTTTTGTGTTTTCGTGCGAGCACAGCATACGCACATTCCCACATACCCACAACAAATATATATTAATATATATATATATATAATTATATATATATATAGTTGAATGTATCTGAATGTAATGTGTAGAATATGAACTAAATCGGAGGTCGTATTTGTTTCAAAATTCGTCTTCGCTGGATTCATTTGTATATTAATAAAAAATAGGGTCCATTAATACTGAATAAGAAAATTGTCAAAAAATAATGTTACTTGTTTTCCCAGAGGTAAGAGAGGAATTTGAAACATCCTGGAAGATTTGATGTGGAGGCTACTTCTACAACAAATTACTTATTTAAAAGGAAAATGTTTTTCTTTTGGGCGGTTGCTGTAATTCGATTGAGTGTTGCCAGAAGAAATACCGCCTGTGAGGATTAAGCGCGTGATTCAGGTCCCGTGCAGACTCCATCGCCCCTGAGCCGGCAGCGAGGGAGGCAGCGGGCGCGCGGGTTGGCGGCAACGACGACCCGCAGCCCTCAAGCGCGCGGCGGTTGGTGGGGGCGCCTCCCTCCGCTGCCGTCCTGACCTGTCGTCCTGATGTCGACTGTCGTGCCGAACCTGTCCGTACGAATGTCCCGTCGAAACTGTGCCCGACGCTGTCGCCCCGAAACTGTCCGTCCGCTGTCGTTCGGACTGTCGTCCGACACTGTTGGTAGGACTGTCGTCGGACCTTGTCGTCGGGACATGTCGTCCGAACTGTTCCGTCCGGACTGTCGTCCGGACATGTCGTCGGATGTGTCCGATGTCGCCCTGACCTGTCGCCCTGAGCTGTGTCCTGAATCTGTCGTCGTGACACCTGTACCGACTCGACAGCTTAAAAAATTTTGGAATATAAAAGTTCTAATAAAAAATAATTTGAATTCAGCAGTAATCCTGTTTATAATACAAATAGGCAAGTCTTCAAATGACCTAAGATGCTTTATACTTTTGCGAGAACTTGAAAATGGGTGAACAGAGAACAAATTTTTGTTGGGCATTCGTATCCAAATGAGGTATGCACCGTCTCTCTGGTGCCGTCATCTCGTTGCATGGCTCCATACGGGGCGCTGTCGTATTGTTCGCGGAGCCCCCGCCGCCCTCTCGCGGGCGGCGCCGCTGCAACCTGGCCGTGACGTCAGCCGCCGCCTGCGGGGCCGGGATTAGTCAATTCGCCGTCCGGCCCCCCTGAGGTGGATGCGGGCCGGAGTTTATTATTAGTTTCGAAGGGCGAATATATATTCTGGGTGGAGAGGAGACAGGTTAGAAGGGTGCGAAATGTATCCAGTTTTGATCCTGGGTCTTATTCCCGGTCTCGGGAGATTTTTTTCGTAGTGTTCTTAGTCATCCACATAGAGGCGGGATGCGGGAAGAATTTGAATTCGCAACACACAACGTTTTTGGTAGTTGTGGGACATCTTTACAATTTTTTTAAAATTAATGAAAGAAATATTGTGCTGTATCATTTCTTTATTAAATACTTTATTACACATTGGTCTCCCCCGCGAAACAAGGGCAATTATGTCATGTTTTAAGTCCTTTAGTATATGAAATAAATGAGTAACCGTTATTTCTGTATTTCTGTGGTGAGAATATGATGATAAGCATTTATTAGATAACATTTATGAAAACCTCTTGTTGGGGTAGAATGTTTTCTTTAATTTCTACCATTTAGTTAGAATTTTACGTGGAATTGCAACGCTTCAAAATTTGTGTATTCCGTAACTACATTTGCACTTGTGGTCTTTTAATTTCTTTCTATTTTTAAGAGGGAGAGTTTTTATGTGTTTCTCATTTTGAACACTAAACATTGGTATAGGAATACAGACAGAAATTATTCAAATAATTGATAATAATTTATTTGTTAGAGAAGGTTAAAGATAACTAAATATTGTAATATTCAAGAAGTATAATAGAGTTATACCAATTGCTTAGGCTGCACGCGAGTATTGCAGAATTGTTAGTGTAGGGCAGTGCAGTTTTGCGTGTTCAGCCAGTCGTGGTTATCGCCGTCGCAGGGCTGTCAACGCGGAGTGTGGGTTTTTCTGACGTTGGGGTAATAAATTCAAGGTGATTCATTCCCAATGTTTTCGAATACGGGCCAGTGATTTCCTAGTGCTGAACTGAGTCGGATACGCACATTCGTTTAACATGCTCATTGGATCACGGTAGTGGAGAATTAATGACGTGTTAATCCAAAGTTGTTCACGTGGTCATCTTTTTTAAGACAACGTTTAATGATTATTATGTATATACTCGGTTAAATGTCTCTTTAGAAAAAATGAAAATATCCCGACATATAATTGACTTCACTGATAGTACGAGTAAATAATGATTTTTAGATTATTGATATGATTTCCATCTTTTACTAAAGAAGCTTCGAATTGATTCGTATATCATTATTGACTATGTAAAAAAGATGGAATGTTTTTGTTTGCTGTTATGTTATCGATTGTTAGAGTCTTATATGGCGGCTGTGGAAGGTTTATTAGAATGTGCAAATGCAAAAGCGATGTGATTTGTGGCCTGCTTTTTTGAGTTACCACGCTGTAGTGCATTAATGTACAATATGGCGTCGCGATATGCATTTTAAGCCACAACGGCTTATGATATGAACTGGGGTGTGGATATTGTTTCTAAGAGACGGTGTAATTATGGAAAGTTTGACTATAGTCACGCAAATAAATACAGATTTTTTAAGACTGACCTTAAGGAAACGTGAAGTTGTGGACTCGTCCAGTTCTATCATTATAATCTCAATTAAATGACTAGATTAATTTATTTTCAAGTGGCGAGTTTGTTTGGAGTGAATTAATTTCATCAGAACTAGAATTAACTTTTTATCCGAGTTTCGTTTCGTTTTATGTGAAAGTGATTTTTTCGGATATTTCATGATTATTGAATGATGAAAGCACAAAAGAAGATTCCTCATATCTCGATTTGTTTTCTTTTTTTTTCCTCTTAAAATTCGATGTATTGCATTTTTCATTTATTAAATTACAAACTGTAGAGAGTTTTAATGAAGCTCAGAAATTACTTCGCCTGCTCATGCGATTAAAAGTTGGCTTAGTGGCGAACAGACGCGGGGGGGGGCCTTAGGAGTGGAAGAACGGGTGGGATCATGAAAGCGAGACCGGGGGCAGGAGGGGAGGGTGAGTGGCGGCCGATGAGTCGGGGGGATCGGGGCGAAGGCCGGGCGTAAGGCGGGACGCGGGGGGGGGGCGGAGGCGGACGAGGGGCGGGCGGGCGCGGGGCGGGCGCGGGGGGGCGGGGCGGGCGGGGCAGGCGGGGGCAGGCGCGGGCGGCGCGGGGCAGGCGCGGGGGGCGCGGGGCGGGTCGCGGGCGGGCGCGGGGCGGGCGCGGGGGGGCCGTTAGACAGCCGCGCGTCTCCTATATTCAGATATCGGATCGAAGTCCCCCTCCGCTGCGTCGTGCCGGGGTCCGGAAGGACGCGGTTGCCGTTCTTTTGATGAGGATCGTATTTCTGCCTCGGCGGCGATCGGGGATCGGGAGGGGGCACAGTGGGTCGTCAAGCTGATCTAGAAGGCCATAAGCCATCTTCATTTTCGTTTCCCTAGCGCTAGTCTTGCGCGGGCTAGCCGGCCTGTAGCAATGGATTCCCGTCGGCGTATACTGGGGGTAGATTACGAGTGGACGTTCTCCCCCATGGGCGAACCAGTTCGGATTGGTCGAGATGGGATGATGGGAAGGAGATGCAAAGAAGCGATCATGACACGTCCTGAGGCACCCGTTGAGGGTGCTGATCGTGTATTAGCCTGGAAGTGATCAGGGGAACCACTATTCGGTGCAGTCGAACTATGAATTCGTGACGCCCTTGCCAGGAGAGGACGAAATGTAATGAAGGCGGGAAGGTGATAACCAGAGACCATATGGAGTTGCCCTTACACTTGCCTCTTAGTATGCCAAATTCCATAAACTACTGGAAATAGTATTACTTTTTTAGCTAGGTCGAACCTTAGCTTTTATGGGATCTGACGTGGAATGCAGAATGGTTCCTCCGCAAATTGAAAATACACTTCGAATTTTGGAGCTCGGCTCAATATCGCACGTTCCCTCCCGATTTCTAGGCTTATTTCGTGAATGGATCCCTTTTCTGGTCTTTCTTTACAATAAGATCCCAGTAGATTCGTTTTTTATGGCGTCTTCATTTAGAATACGTAGCGGCTTTCAATTTTCGAAATGTTGTTTATCGCCTCGTTAAAATTCTAGAATACCGACTCAATTCATTTATACCAAACCGTGTCGCGTACACGACTTTCAAGACTGCATGCCGCCTCAGGGAATAAATTCTTGAAAACCTACGCGATAACAAGGAGGTAAATATGAAGGACATTTTTGAAGGCGTTTGGTGTTGCATGCATGTTTTATTACACACGATCTTAATTATATCTATTATTAAACGTCTATCAAAAAATCTATCGTCGATGACATAATATGCTTCTTGAACGCATGACTCGCAAGTAATCAACTAGAGAGGAAGCAGGGACGCGATTGTCGATCGCATAGCATGTTCATTGTCATGATCTCGTCCAATAAGGCCCCGATAAGAAACGTTCTTTCCACCTCCTATCTACCTCTATTTCCTCGTTACATGTGTTTCTCACTCTCAAGCACAGAGCTCTGCTTGGTCAGTTACTACGCTTACTCTGAAAGAGTGGCATTTCTATATTTGTAAAACTCGTCAATAAAATAGGTACGTAGGATAAATATTTAATGATTTAAAATTAAAAGGTATTTGCAAATTACAATTTTCATGACTTGAAATAGGTTTAGTACAAATAATAAAATAAAAATAAATTATTATGACTTACATATCAGTACTGAAACATTGTAAAGCAATGACAATGGTTTTAACGTAATGTTACATCATTATCTATTCTGTATTGTTTTCCAGATTCCAAAGACTCTATGTTACTTAGATAATTCTTTATAACTCCAGTTTATGATACGCTAAGGAGAAGCAGATTTTCTATAAAACTCTCTGTTAATAGTTAAATTTTTGCTTCTATCGACTGCCTGCTGTAAGGCATGAAGAGTGCAGGTGTGAAGGAAAAGAGGGATTCGGCTAAAAAGTGATCGCTGATTCAAACTTGTTGAATATGTAGCGGCTTGAATAGCGTTAATTTGTTTTAATATGCATCGTCGAAAGTAGAAAATTGCCTAGTGATATACTGTAAAGGTGAACAATATTATTTAACTGGTGGACCCGGCAACGCTTCGTTATTGCATGTCAACATTAAACACTACTGATCACGTGATTGTTAATCTCGTTTTACACTACGCTGTGCTCAGATTCTAATAAATGAAATACTTTCTCGCAAGAATGGATTTGTTCTATGTCCTCGTTTGGAAATGGTTGTCAAGTATCCTATTGTTAAAACGTTCTCACTCAAATTCGGGCATGCGTTCGCATTTGACACTATCTTGGAAAGATTTCATTAACTTGTTCGAGAATCAAGTAATAATTTCGGCCAATATTTCACAAACGCAGGGGCAGAATACTAGTTTGCAGTGAGACGCTTATTGCTAGACTGTGAGGCGGGTTGCGTAGAGTGCAGGGGCGCTTGAGTGTCACTAAAGAATAATATTAAGGCCCTATTCCTACCAGCTCTTTAAACAGGCACATTTCTTTAAGAAAAGTGTTAAATTTCTGCGAAATCGGTCCGATTAGATTTTTGTGTTTTCGTGCGAGCACAGCATACGCACATTCCCACATACCCACAACAAATATATATTAATATATATATATATATAATTATATATATATATAGTTGAATGTATCTGAATGTAATGTGTAGAATATGAACTAAATCGGAGGTCGTATTTGTTTCAAAATTCGTCTTCGCTGGATTCATTTGTATATTAATAAAAAATAGGGTCCATTAATACTGAATAAGAAAATTGTCAAAAAATAATGTTACTTGTTTTCCCAGAGGTAAGAGAGGAATTTGAAACATCCTGGAAGATTTGATGTGGAGGCTACTTCTACAACAAATTACTTATTTAAAAGGAAAATGTTTTTCTTTTGGGCGGTTGCTGTAATTCGATTGAGTGTTGCCAGAAGAAATACCGCCTGTGAGGATTAAGCGCGTGATTCAGGTCCCGTGCAGACTCCATCGCCCCTGAGCCGGCAGCGAGGGAGGCAGCGGGCGCGCGGGTTGGCGGCAACGACGACCCGCAGCCCTCAAGCGCGCGGCGGTTGGTGGGGGCGCCTCCCTCCGCTGCCGTCCTGACCTGTCGTCCTGATGTCGACTGTCGTGCCGAACCTGTCCGTACGAATGTCCCGTCGAAACTGTGCCCGACGCTGTCGCCCCGAAACTGTCCGTCCGCTGTCGTTCGGACTGTCGTCCGACACTGTTGGTAGGACTGTCGTCGGACCTTGTCGTCGGGACATGTCGTCCGAACTGTTCCGTCCGGACTGTCGTCCGGACATGTCGTCGGATGTGTCCGATGTCGCCCTGACCTGTCGCCCTGAGCTGTGTCCTGAATCTGTCGTCGTGACACCTGTACCGACTCGACAGCTTAAAAAATTTTGGAATATAAAAGTTCTAATAAAAAATAATTTGAATTCAGCAGTATACCTGTTTTATAAATACAATAGGCAGTCTTCAAATGATCCCAAGAATGCATTTATACCTTTTGCGAGAACTTGAAAATGGTGAACCGAGAACAAATTTTGTTGGCATCCATACCAAATGAGGTATCGCAACCGCTCTCTCTGGTGCCGTCATCTCGTTCGCTGGCTCCCTACGGCGCGTCGTCATTGTTCGACGGACGCCCGCCCGCCCTCTCGCGGCGCGGCGCCGCTGCAACCCTCGCCGTGACGTCACGCGCCGCCCCTCGCGCGGCGCGGGGATAAGTCAATTCGCGTCCGACGCCCCCTGCGGTGGATGGCGCGCCCGGAGTTATTATTAGTTTCGACGGGCGAGATATATATTCTGAGTGGAGAGGAGACAGGTTAGAAGGGTCGAAAAATGTTATCCCAGCTTTTGATCCTGGCTCCTTATTCGGTCTCGGGGAGAATTTTTTTTTCGTAAGTGTTCTTAGTCACTCACGAAAGAGGCGGGATGCGGGAAGAATTTCGAATTGCAACACCACAACGTTTTGGAGTTGTGGGACATCTTTACAATTTTTTTAAAATTATGAACGAAATATTGTGCTGTATCATTTCTTTAATTAAATTACTTTATACACATTGCGTCTCCCGCGAAAACAAACGGCAATTATAGCAGTGTTTTAGTCCATAGTTTAGAAATAAATGAGTACACTAACTTCAGTGGATTTATGAGGTGAGAATATGATGGAAAAACATTTATAAAAAAACTCTTGTGGGTAGAATGTTTTCTTTAATTTCTACACATTAATTAGCATTTTACGTAGAATTGCAACGCGTGAACGTTAGAACGCAACTTTCGTGTATTCCGTAACATACATTTGCCACTTGTAGATCTTCATTTCTTTCTATTTTTAAGTGGGAGAGTTTATAGTGTTTTCATTTGACACTAACATGGTAATCAGGAATACACAGCATATTATTCAAATAATTCTAATAATATTTGTTAGAGAAAGTTGTAGACTAACTGACATTTTGTTAGTATTCATAATCAAGAAGTTATACAATTGACTATACATTCATCAAGAAGTTATACAATTGACTATACATTCATCAAGAAGTTATACAATTGACTTGGGCTGCACGCGAGTATTGCAGAAATTGTTAAGAGTAAGGGCAGCTGCAGTTTCCCGCGTTCAGCCACTCCGTGGCTTTTCGCCGGGTCGCAGGGCATGTCCACCACGCGGAGTGTGTTTTTCTGACGTTCGGGGTATAAAATTCACCGGTGATTCATTCCCCAATGTTTCGAATACGAGACATTATCTCCCTAGTGCTGAACTGAGGCGGATACGGACATACGCATTTAACAGGCCATCGTTGGACACGTGTGGGTAGTGGAGAATTAATGACGTGTTAATCCAATGTTGTTCACGTGTCATCTTTTCTCAGACGAGTTTAAGGATTATTATGTAATATATCATCAAACGTCTCTTTAGAAAAAATGAAAACATCCTGACATATAATTGACTTACACTGATATACGAGTAAATAATGATTTTTAGATTATTGATATGCTTTCATCTTTACTAAAGAAACTTCGAATGTTTACGTATATCATTAATTTACTATGTAAAAAAGTTGGAAATGTTTCAATACATTTACGAACAATTTTTTAATCTGTTATTCGATTGTTAGAGTAGTTGTATGGCTGCTGTGAGGTTTCTAGCTGTGCAAATGCAAAGCGATGTGATTTGTGGCTGCCTTTTCTGAGCATTAACCACACTGTATGCATTAATGTACAATACTGGCTCGCGATATCGCATTTAACGCACAACGGCTCTCGATCATGAACAGTGGGGTGTGATAAATTATCTTCTAAGCGACGGTGTAATTATGGAAAGTTGACATGATCATGTCACGCAATAAAATACAGATTTTTTAAAGATGACCTTCAGGGAAACGTGATGTTTTGGACAGTCCAGTTCTACATTATAATCTCAATTAATGACTATATTAATTTATTTTAAAAGTGCGAGTTTGTGTAGGAGAATGAAATTATTTCATCAGAACTAGAAATTAACTGTTTTATCCGAGCTTCTGTTGGATTTATGTGAAAGTGGCGAAAGTTTTCGAAAATTTTAGATTATTGATTAGCCAAGCAGCCTCAAAAACGCCGAAAGCACTAAAATTCTTCAATATATCGATTTGTTTCTTCTTTTCTTTCCTCTTAAAATTCCATGTATCCATATTTCATTTGTTAAATTACAAACTATAGAGAGTTTTAATGAAGCATAGAAATACCTTCGCCTGCTCATGCAGAATTAAAAGTTGGCCTTCAGTGGCGGAACAGACGCGGGGGCGGGCCAGGAGTGGAAGAACGGGTGGGATCATGAAAGCGAAACGGGGGCAGGAAGGGGACGGTCGCGTGGCGGCGGCGGGCGCGGGGCGCTGGGCGGGTGCGGGGGAGAGCGGTGTGCGGGCAGCGCGGGCGGCGGCGGGCGCGGGACGTGGGTGCGGCGGGCGGGCCGTGGGTGCGGGGCGGGCGCGGGGCGGGCGGGGGCGGCCGGGGCGGGCGCGGGGCGAGCGCGGGGGCGGGCGCGGGGCGGACGTGGTTGCGGGGGCGCGGGGCTGGGGCGGGCGTGGGTGCGGGCAGGGCGTGGGCGAGCGCGGGGCGAGCGCGCGGCGGGGCGCGGGGCCGGAGCATGTGGTTGGCGGGGGTCGCGTGGACGGGGTGGGGTGCGGGGCGGGCGTAGGGGTGCGGGGCGGGCGTGGTGTCGGGGCGGTGGTGGTGGGCGGGTGGGTGCGAGCGCGGGGCGGGTGCGCGGGGCGGGCGCGGGGCGGGGCGGGGCGGGCGCGGAGGTGGGCGCGGGGGCTAGACGTGGGTGAGTGGCGCGGCGAGCCAGGCGCGGGAACGGGTCGTAGCGTGGGTGAAAGAGGGTGAGAAGTTCGGCGAGCCGCACGGCCAGCAATAGCGTGCCTTCGTATTTGCCGGAGTATCGACCCGCAGAAGAAGCCGTACGAGCCGTGCGCCGCGCGCTGTTCCCTGCGGGAGAGGGGGCGCGAAACGCCCAGAGGGGCTGACCTGCGCCGTCGAGATGGACGGCGGGGGCGGGCGGCGCCACCGAACTGTCTGCCTGCGTGCTGGCATGGGGCCCAACCAACACGAGGAGGATTTGCTTCTAGTTCACCGCGAACGATGCTATTCGTTTCACGTTAGATCAAATGATACAGTTTGTTTAACGCCTGTACTGTTGCTCTAATTTTTCGAATTCTCTTCTTTTTTATATTTTTTTATCTTTTTTATACATACTATTTCTACCTTTTAATCTTCTTTTTCTTTTTTATCCTTCTTTTATTATTTTTCTTCTCTGGTGCTTTTTTTTATCCCTCTTTTATTCGTGTTATTCCGTTTTGTTCACCTCGACATTCGTCCTCATCAGTGTCTAAATTCTTTCATATTTCTCGTATTTTTCTTTCACGTACTAGATGTATGGTCGAAATCTTTCAATAATTATCCTGACTGCAAAGGATACGTATGTTTGACTGTTGCGATCAAATTGTTGAGCGAGCTGTGTAAATTTAGCAACCAAGTTTGGGCAACCAAGCTTTCGAAGCATCTTACGTATGCTTTTGGTATTATGCCGGAATGCGTTGGCTTAGAAAACAAGTGTGAGAAATGAAAATTTGCAATACTTATCGAAGAATGATTAATATGCTAGACATAACTTAATTTCCCCATGTGATCATTCCATTCATAAGTATAACTATTAACCTAATATGTTTCAATAGTTACAATGGACTCTGTATGATATTTGTAAGTAGGATTACCTTAACTAGTTGACCTAGCATTTCTTAGTCAATACATTATTTATTACCCTCATCTGTTAAAATCAATTGTGGAGCATTATGAAACCCGGGCGAAGAGATGAAATGTGAAAAAATTGCATTTTGTGCTATAAAGTTATGGAAGTGTCAAGCGCAACTCGGTGTAAAATGTGCTATTTGGAATTCCCATTCTTAGAGGTTCAAATTGTGGTATTCACCCGCGCATCAGCCAAACTCTCGCGAGCAAAGTTTTTTCTTAATTATCTCGGATATCCAGTTTCGGCACTTACTGTCTATAATTAATTCATATTGCAGAATTCTGCGCTAAATATTATAAATTTTATATTCTAACATAGAAGTGACGTATTTGTACTTGAGAGTACGCATTTGCAGCAACTCGTGCCAGAGCGCGTGCCCTCGGGCTAAGCGTCGAGAGGCGGCGCAGGTGACGGCGTGTGGGGCGGGGGGGGGGGGGAGGGCGTTCCGTGCGCCGCTTGTGTATGCGGGGCGTGGCGCCGGAGATAAGGCGCGTGCGCGCGCGACGCGACGCGACGCGCAGCGCACGCCCCGGGGGTCGTTGGACGCCGGACGACGCGGCGATGGCGGTCGCACTTCATCTTGTTTCCGCGTTTCGTCCGTGTCGGACGCCGGACTCCCCCCCCCTCCGTGTCGCGCCGCTAGCGTCTTTGTCTGCCGGCGCCGCAGCCACCCGTAACCGGTGCTGCTGCCAAACACCAATCGCCGCCAACAACTAATGCCACCACCATTAAGCCAGCACTACCGCACCCCTTCCACCTCTATTCCACCACTCCACCACTTCACCAACAACACATGCGCAGCCACCACCACATCACCACACACCATCACCACCACCACCCATTACCACACTTATCACGCCGCTACCAGCCACCAGCCCCAGCACCACCATCACCACCACCACCGCCACGCCTGCCGCACACCAAGCAGACGACGCTTCGTCACCACCACCGCCAACGATCCCGTTCCGTCATCACCTCGCCGCACCACCGGCCACCATTGGCCGACGGCTCCGCCATACCGCCAGCAACCGCTATTACCAACAAAGCCAGCTCCACAATTTCCAATATTACCACCACCTCCACTTCCACTTCCCCTACAGTTCTTATCACTACTTGACCAGCATCCCCGCAATAATTCCTGCTAGCATTCAGCCGCCTTTACTGCCACTGTCACCACCATCAGCTCGTTAACTGTCACCACTCCACGTCAACGACCTTCACCACCATCACCTGACCACCACCGTCACCACCACCGTCACCGTCACCACCACCGTCCCCATCACCATCACCACCATCGCCATCTAACCACCACCACCACCACTAGCATCACCACTAGAATCACCACCGCCCCTCACCCCAGTATCCATCACCACCATTTAGCGTTACCGCTCGTTTTGCTACTCGAGGAACGGAGCATGGAGTCTGAGTAAAAGTTAATCATTCAGGGTGCGATTCAAATTAGGCAACTTCACCATTAAATTTTTCTCGCCATTTCCCGTGTTTCTGCCGTTAATTTTTGCTCCGGCGCGCCAAGATGGAGTGGATTTTAATGCGTTTGCTTCGCGTCGTTCAAAATGTGTTTCACTTCTGTAATTACGATTAATGTCCCGTTGGCAGCCAGCCATCTTCCTGCAACAAGTTCCTATCCTTTGGAGCGGTGGGGTGAGAAGTTATTTCGAGGCATATTTGACAATCGGGACCACGGGGACTTTTTTCCTTATTTCTTTTATCTCATACGGTAAAAGTGTCCAGATTTAACTTCAGCGTTAAAACACAATATACTATTGTTTCAGGATTTCTTGAGTTATCATCGTTTAGTAAAGACAATACAAGGAACTGCATTATATCCTTGATATTTGTAGCTGCTCGCTCCCCAATAAACTTACACAAATATTTGCCATATGTAGTGCATCTTGATAAAACAACAATTAGAATAATTTGATAATTTTGCCTTCATACATTGAATTTTTATAAGGCAGATTATTCTGAATGCAATTTATCCTCTATATGGAATACGTTGCAAATGATATTGATCAAAACAAGAACGGCAAGCGAGGAACAAGATGTGGAAAGAGTTAGAAGAGTAACGATGGACGGGGAATTAATGGCAAGATTTGTAAAAACGTAACGTGAATTTTGGGAAAACGAACAAATATATATATATATATATATATATATATATAACTACACAAATTGGCTTAATGCGAGAGCGAGCTTATGAGACAAGGACAACAAGACAACGCCCATCTGGAGAAATTATACGGTATATAATATATATATTATAGTATATATATTATATATACTATATTATATATATATATATATATATTTTTCGTTTCCCATTCACCGCAAATTCGTTAGTTGTTACACAATGCTTGGCCATATAATTCCCCGTGCATCGTTACTCTCTAACTCCTTTCACATCTTGTTCCTCGCTTCCGTTCTTGTTTTACGGATCAATATCATTTTGCGAACGTATTCCATATAGAGGATAATTGCATTCAGAATAATCTGCTATAAAAATTCAACTGCTTATGAGGCAAAATTATCAAATTATTCAATTGCTGTTTTCATCAAGATGCCACTACACCTATGCGCAAATACTTGTGTAAGTTTATTGGGGAGCCGTAGCAGGCTAGCAAGATAAGTCAAGCGATATAATGCAGTTCCCTTGTGAGTTGTCTTTACAAACGATGATAACATTCAAGAAGATCCTGAAACAATAGTAGTATTGTGTTTTAACCTGGAGAGTTAATCTGGACCATTTTATACCGTATGAATAAGAAGAATAAGGAAAAAAATGCCCCGTGGTCCGATTGTGCAAATATTGCCTTCGAAATAACTGTTCCCTCACCCACCCCTCCAAAGAATAGGAAAACTTGTTTTGCAAGAGATGGTGGCTGCAAGCGACTTAATCGTGATTACAGAAGTGAAACACATTTTGAAGACCCGCGCAAGCACAACGCATTGAAAATCCACTCATCTTGGCGCGCGCGGAGCATAAGATTAAGTCAGAAACACGGGAAATGGCGGAAAAAATTTAAATGGAGAGAAGTTGCCTAATTTATTGACGAACCGCTGAAGTGATTAACTTTTACTCAGACTCCATGCTCCGTTCCTCGAGTATCGCAAAACGAGCGATTAAACGCTTAAATGGTCTGGTGACTGCGATACGGTGTGAGGGAGGTTGGTGATTTCTTCGTAGTGCAATGCTAGTGTGTAGAGTGTGGTGGTGGTGGTGGTGTGGTGCGTCGATGGTGCGTGGTGGTGGTGTGGGTGTGGTGGTGGTGTGGTGGTGTGGTGATGGTGGTGGCGGTGCGGGATGTCGTCGAGTGGTCCGAGACGGTCATGTGTGAGCGTCATAGGTGATTGGTGTGAAGGTCGTTTGTGAGTTGTGCGAAGGGGACGTAAGCTGATCGGTGGACAGCTGGCAGTAAAGGCGGGCTAAATGCAGGCAGGAATTATTGCGGGGATCCTGGTTCAAGTAGTGATAAGAACTGAGGGAATGTGAAGTGAGGATGGTGGTAATATTGGGAAATTGTGGAGATGGCTTTTTGGTAATAGCGGGTGCTGGCCGGTATTGCGGCAGCCGTCGGCCAATGAGTGCCGGTGGTAGCGTCGAGCGAGTGTATGACGGAACGGGATCGTGGGCGTGGTGGTGCGAAGCGCTTCTGTTGCGGTTTGCGGCAGGCGTGCGCGTGGTGGTGGTGATGGATGTGCTGGGTGGTGGCTGGAGCGCGTGATAATGTGGTAATAGGTGAGTCGGTGGTGATGGTCGGTGGTGGTGATTGCGTGGTGGGGCGCATGGTGTTGTTGGTGGAGTGGTGGAGGTGGTGCGAATAGAGTGGAAGGCGGTGAGCGGCTAGTTGCTACTGGTCTAATGGTGGTGGCAATTAGTTGTTGGCCGGCAGATTGGTGTATGTGGCAGCAGCACCAGGGGTTACGGCGTGGCTGCGGCGCCAGGCAGGACAAGAGCGCTACGACGCGTCGACACGCGAGGGGGGGGAGTCCGGCTCCGACACGGACGAAACGCGAAACAGAGAAGTGCGACGCCCACCGCCGCGGGTCGTCCGGCCGTACCAATCGACCCCCCGGGGCGTGCGTCGCGTCGCGATCGCGTGCCGGCGCAGCGCACGCGCCCTTATCTCCGGCGCACGCCCGCATACACAAGCGCGCACGGAACCCCTCCCCGCCCCCCCTCCGCCCCACCGCCTCCACCTGCCGCCGCCTCTCGACCGCTTAGCCGAGGCACGCGACTCTGGCACGAGCTGCTGGCAATGGCGTTATCTCCAAGTACAATAATCTTCTTATGTTAGAATATAAAATTATAATATTTTAGCGAGAATTGCTGCCAATATGAATTAATTATAGACAGTAAGTGCCGAAAACTGGATAATCCGAGGATAATATAAGAAAAAACTTTGCATCGCGAGAGTTGGCTTATGCGCGGCTGTAAGACCACAATTTTGCAACTCTAAGAATGCGAATTCCAAATAGCACATTTTTTGACGATCGCTTGCGCTGACACCTTCATACTTTATAGCCCACACGAAAATCAATTTTTCACATTTCATCTCTTTCGCCGGGTTTCATTTACATGCTCCACCAATTTTGATTTTTACACAGATGAGGTAATAAATAATGTATTGACTAAGAAATGCTAGCGTCAACTAGTTTAAGGTAATCCTACTTACAAATAATCATACAGAGTCCATTGTAACCTATATGAAAACAGTATCATTAAGGTTTTAATAGTTCATACTCTATGCAATGGAAATGATCCATTGGGGATTTAAAAGTTATGTCTAGCATATAATAATCATCTCGATAAGTATTGCAAATTTTCATTTCGCCAGCCTTGTTTTCATAAGCAACCGCCATTCCCCTATAATACCAAAGCATACGTAAAATGATGCTTTCGAAGTTCGGTTGCCCAAACTTGTTGCTAAATTTACAAAGCTCGGCTCAACAATTTGATTCGGCAACAGTCAAACAATAACGATATCTTTGCAGTCAGGTAATTTATTGAAGATTTCGACCATACTATATGCTCCACGTGAGAAAAAAATAACGAGAAATTGAAAGATTTAGACACTGATGAGGACGAATGTTGCCCCCGAGGTGAACAAACGGAATAAACACGAATAAGAAAGAGGATAGAAAAAGCACAAGAGAAAAATAATAAAGAAGGATAAAAAGAAAAAGAAGATTAAAAGGTAGAAATATATGTATAAAAGAAGATAAACAAATATAGAAAAAAGAAGAGGAATTCCGAAAATTAGAGCAACGAGTTACACGGCGTTAACAAAACTGTATCAATTTGATCTACGTGAAACGAATAGCCATCGTGTGCGGTGAACTGAGAAGCCAAATCCTTCCGGTGTGGTTGGGCGCCATTGCAGCACGCAGGCAGACAGTTCGTCGGGGCGCCCCCCGCCCTCCGCCGCCGTCAGTCTCGGCGGGCGCAGGTGCAGCCCCTCTGGCGCGTTTCGCCGCCCCCCTCTCCGCAGAACCAGCGCGCGGCGCACGGGCTTCGTACGGCTTCTGCGCGCGGGTCGATACTCCGGCAAATACGAAGGCACGCTTTGCTGGACCGTCAGCGCGCACTCGCGCGACTTCTCACCCTTCTTTCACCCACCTACGACCCGTTCCCGCGCCTGGCTCCCGCGCCACCACCCACGTCTAGCCCCCCGCGCCCACCTCCGCGCCCGCCCCGCGCCCGCCCCGCGCACCGCCCCGCGCACGACCCCGCGCCGACCTCACCGCACCAACGCTCCGCCCGACACCCACGCCCGCCACCGCACCCCTACGCCCGCCCGCACCCCACGAGCCCGCCCCGTCACCAACAGCGCACCGCCCACGCCAACCACATGCTCCGGCCCCGCGCCCCGCCGCGCGCTCGCCCGCGCTCGCCCCACGCCCTGCCGCACCCACGCCCGCCCCACCCCGCCGCCCCCGCACCAACGTCCGCCCCGCGCCCGCCCCCGCGCTCGCCCCGCGCCCCGCCCCCGCCGCCCCGCGCCCGCCCCGCGCCCGCCCCGCACCCACGCCCGCCCGCCGCACCCACGGTCCCGCCCCGCCGCCGCCCGCGCCTGCCCGCACCCGCTCTCCCCCGCACCCGCCCCAGCGCCCGCGCCCGCCGCCGCCACGCGACACCGATCCCCTTCCTGCCACCCGTTCTCGCTTTTCATCGATCCCACCCCCGCTTCTTGCCCATCTCCTTGCCCGCCCCCGCGTACTGTTCCGCCACTGAAGGCCAACATTATTTAATTCTGCATAAGCAGAGCGAAAAGTATTTCTAGCCTTCATTAAAACTCCTCTATAGTTATTGGTCAAATGTAACAATGAAATAGTGGATTACGATATGGAATTTTAAGAGGAAAGAAAGAAGAGAAAAACAAATCGATATATTGAAGAATTTTAGGTGCTTTCGCGTTTGAGGCTGATTGCTAATCAATAATCCTATATTTTCCGAAACCTTTCGCACTTTCACATTAAATCCAACAGCAAGCTCCGATAAAACATTAATTTCTCAGTTTCGATGAATATTTCTCATTCCCTACACAAAACTCGCACTTTTAAAATTAAATCTACATATTAGTCATTCATTGAATTATTGAATGTAAGAACTGGACCTGTCCAAAACATCACCGCTTTCCCTGAAGCGTCATCTTCTAAAAAATCTGTATTTATTGACGTGACACTGATCATCGTCAACTTTCCATAATTACACCGTCGCTTAAGAAGATAATTTATCACACCACTGTTCATGATCCGAGAGCCGTTGTGCGTTACCATGCTCAGCATCTGTTGCCTC
>BOPP01000076.1:4405645-4420585 GCA_017312745.1 Gryllus bimaculatus | reverse complement strand
GGCGAGGCAGGGTTAGTGCGATGCGGTAAGACAGGGCTCTTGGAAGGTAGCCATCTTTGAGACTTTGTGGGTGTGAGGGCGTCTTCTTACGGCCATTCACAGAAGAAGAATGGATGGGATGTCGTAGCTTTTCATTTTTCTCGATAAATCTCGCGCTGACAAAAGGAACAGATTTATTGCTACTTAGAAATGATTTTATTCCGCGTGCAAAATTTATGATGAACTATTTTTTATCTTTCATTACTTTATTGGCAGTTGTGAAAAATTAAAACTTCTGGCTTATGGAAATGAAAGAAATCTGGAGAGAGAGAGATGAACTGACAGGAAATCATTTTTCTAAAACGGTCGTTGGTGCTTATTAAATAGTTATGAGGTCAGACTTGCCTTTCCAACTATACTTCCACGGAGATAAAGAAAAAGCTTCTTCCCATATGTTTAATGTCTGTCTCTTGTCTCGGCAGTCATTTTTCCTGAAGAAGTTTTTTACTCAGGAGTGTCACTTCTATTACGAACTTAAGTAGTCTGACGAGTAATACTTTATTACAGACTGCATTACTTAAGTGTTCTTCCGATTATTTGCTAGTGTTTAGTGTGATGAGGTATCCAACAGACACTTTCAGAAATATTTAAACTAGGAAGGTTGAATAGTGTTAATGATTCTGGTTAATTCGAGAATTAGCGGGATAATGCTCACGTTATACAAAATGGCAGTCGGTTATAGGAACAGATTCGAAGCATACTTTATACGTAATCCGGATGAAGTTGACATTAGCCATCACGAGGTGGTTAAGGTAGACGTTCGTAACGGTGGCGTGGATTAGAAGATAAACAGGGATCAGGATGTTTATGAAATTACTAAGGCTAATGAGAGACAAGTTGCGTTCGCGTAGTTTCGAATGCCACTGTGTTAGACGTAAATTTGTATTAACGTGATTCCACCGAACCTAGGCTCACTATATGCCTCTTGATACCAGCTTCGCTACCAATTTCCGGGTAGGAGACGAGACTTCGAGCTCCGGGCCCCGGCCTTCGGTTTTCCCGCTTTACGTAAAACAAAATTGAGTCTGCGCAACTCATTATTTCCAACGCATGTATATGCCACAATACTTACCGCAAACATACATGCCGTATCGCACTCTGACAATGATCTTACATTTGCCTGTGGATAATACCAACATTACCCGGGTGAAAATCGAAATGATTCGTTCATTTTCAATCATACAGCTTTATCCACACAATCAGACATATGTGCCGGCTACTGTTAACATTGAAACAAATTGTAAAACTAAGAAATTTTAATTTAAAAAAAAATGAAACTCGTAATGGAAGAACTCCTTTCGATATAATCCAATTAAAATGTATACATTGAGAAGAAATGATATCCTCTAATTGGCTAACTGAACAGATTTATCCACTTGGTACTTGCAACATATTAACGAAGTGAATAGAATTGCACCAACAAAACTCTTGTCATTGCGGGACGGGGAGTGCTCTCCACTTGATAGCTCTCGTGGAGCAGAGAGTTCCGGTGGACGCCGGAGTCCTTCCGCGCTGCCTCTGTAAGCGGCTAGCGAGCGGTCTTGGGCCAGTTTACGTTCATGCGCGGGCGGGCAGTCCGCTTGGCGGCGCGCCGCCAGCCCCGCCCCCTCCTACCGTCCCCGCCCCGCCACGCCCCCGCTGCGGACGCTTCGCCCTCACACCTCCCCGCACGGGCCCAGGGCACTCCACCGCGCCCGCGCGCCAGCGGAACTTTTCGCTCGCTTTTATTCAACGGCCGCGGGTATAATCGTTCGTGGGCGGTAAATTGCTGGCACAACTCAAAAAGAGCAGGTGTGAGATTCACGAGTTTGGAGTTGTATATCACCGATACTACATCGCTGCACAAAAAGCACTGCCTGCGTTCCTCAAGTGAATGCTCAACACTACGCAACCATTTCGTCATTCGAATTTTTAATTTATCATTTTCCATGTCAGATGTTTTTAGAAAAAATGAGTCAGTCGTATCGTTCGTGGGCTGGTGGCAAAATTAAAAAAATAAGGTGTGATAAAAATTTAAGTGTTTTTTATTGAAACGCATCCTTCTTGTATTTCCACTTTTTCGGAGAGCGCATTAAGTCAAAATTCGTATTTTGTGTAGTTGTTGCCACATTGCCAAGCTCCAATGTAGAGAGATACTATCTAAATAATGCCGATTATGCATACGGCGAGTTTGTTTGATCAGCTGGACAGAACAGTTATCATTCGGAGTTTCAATTTTAAAACATTACGTCGTAACATGCTCCGTTCGTTAGCCCCCCCCCCCCGACATGATCGCTGTCATCCGCTCTATGGGAGTAGCGGGTATAGTAGCATTTAATGGAAACACGCCTAAATCTCGTGCGGTTATATGTAGCTGCTGGAAGCATTCTAATGCTTCGTGATTAGCCAAGGTCCTAACTAATGGGTGCCGATGTTGGTGATTTTCCGACACGGCCACATTATGTAGGTAGCGCGATGATGTTTCTGGAGATCGCTTACGCACATCTGTCGTTTTCGGTGGTTCTCGATCAACACCATCGCGAATGCCGGAGCAGTATCCTAACAAACGGGTCGCTGACTGCGCGCGACATCTCTCGGTCTGTCTACTTCCTCTCTCTGGCACAAACACAAACTCACACTTCACTCGATTAAAACACGAAGTCCGTTGACACTTCGTTCAGCTGTAACGCTATAGTTCAATCCGAAGTTGGAATGTCTTTACAGTGACATTCAACGTCCGATTGGATGACAGCGTCGCAGCTGACGAAGAGTGAACGGACGTCGTGTTTTATCGAAGTATACATGCTCTTCCTGCGCCTGCCGTCAAGTTCGCGTCGGTTCTGCCGTGGCAGGTTCGCGTCGCCGTGTCGATCTGCGAGGTTCCACTCCACTTATTCCCTCCGATTACCCCTGTTTATTACTACGTTCTCCGTCTCCACTTGCCACACATGTTCCTCGCACCTGGCAAGGGGCCGCCTCATCACCACTCCCGCTCGCCCGGGCCCCACTCCCTCCCCCTTCCACCCCTTCCCGTCTTGCTACGCCCTCCCCATCTGCGCCTAGTCCCCCGACCACCCCGTTTCCGCCGCCCGCCCCGCCCCTCCCCGTTCCGCCCGCCCCGCCCACCGCCCTCGCCGCCGCCTCGCCCGCGCCCTCGCCGCGCCCTCGCCCGCCCCCTCGCCCCGCCCTCGCCCGCCCTCGCCCGCCGCCCTCGCGCCGCCCCTCGCCCGCCGCCCTCGCCCGCCGCCTCGCCCGCCGCCCTCGCCGTCCCGCCGCCCTCGCCCGCCGCCTCGCCGCGCCCGTCGCCCGCCGCCTCGCCCGCCGCCCTCGGCCCGCCGCCCTCGCCCGCGCCCTCGCCCGCCGCCCTCGCCCGCCGCCCTCGCTCCGCGCGCCCTCAGGCCGCCGCCTACGCCCGCCGCCCTCGCCCAGCCGCCTCGCCGGCGATTCGCCGCGCCGACCTCGCCCGCGCCTCGGCCGCCCGCCCGCCGCCCTCGCCGCCGCCCTCGCCGCGCCGCCCTCGCTCCGCCGCCCTCGCCGCCACACTGACCTTACATATCGCCCCGCCCGCCCACATATGACTCGCCGGCACTCGCAACCTACGCTCGCGGCGCATCGTGGCCCGCCTCGCGGTCACGCGCCGCGGTGGAAATGCGTTGTCGGCTGCGGGCGTGGGGAGGGGCGGATTTCGCGCGGCCGTGCGGACCGCCGCCTGAGAGTAGAGGCGAAATGTCCGTGCAGGCGGGCGATGGCGAGCGGGTAATCAATAAGAAGAGCTCCGGCCGCTGACGCGACGCGACGCGCCGAGCCGAGCCAGTGCTCGCGAGCGGGAGCAGGCAACTTGGCCGCGGGCGCAGCAGGCTCCGAGTCAGCCGTGTTCTCCCACGCGCCAGGAGGAGGCTACACCCATGCGAAGGCTACTGGGGTGTTCTTGGGCATTTTATCTGGACGAATGTTCGCCCCGTGCACTAAGGCACAGATATTCTCAAGCAACGTGACACATCTCATTAACAGTAATGTTTGTAAAAAGGGGAGATATATTGTTCATGGACTGTTCATTCTGACAAAACTCGAAAATAAAGTTTTAATATCAATGTGTTTAAACGTTGTCGCTTGTGGTTGAAATGCACATAGCACAGTCTCAGTACTTGGTTGATTATGGAATAAGTATTAATAAAAGGTTCCTAGTTTATTAACTAAACGGTTCTGAGAGTGACTATTTTTATGGCATGTCACTTTCCCTGTGAACCGAGGAATGTCATAAATCACAATTCACCTGTCGAAAAATGCTGATTGAAATGGGCGAAGCAGATATACTGAAAACATTTCAGCGTGGAAGTCAATTTAATTCTGGAATTGATAGAGCATATCTTCTCTCGACTTGTATTTAATAGTCATCAGTAAAATTGTTTGACGTTTTAGTTGTTCGTTCTTTGATTTGTTTATTGATATATACGTTTTATTAAATCATTACATTTTATTAATTGAATCATTCGATGTTTTTTATTCATTTGTTTATTTTCTCGTACGTTAATTCAACTTCTCATTCGGTTCTTCAGTTGCAGATTTTAAGTTCTTGTACTTACTGATTTGTAAGTTGTTTCCTTTCTCCATGCGCTTATCGCTGATCGATTCGTGTATTGATTCGCCCATCCATTGTGACGGTGTGGGAGGCGGTTGGATGTGGGCGATTGAATCCAAGGGCGGCGCCGGTCGATGTGCGAATGGGGCCCATCGCTCGCGCCTCAGTGCTGACCGCAGCCAGCGCCCACACGCCCTCGACCTCCCCCACGCCCCCTCGCTTCGCCTCCCACTTCGCCCTGCCACCTCCTCTTCCACTTCCCCCTCCCACTTTCCATCTGCCGTACCCCTCCGACCACCCGTCGCCTTCTCTGTCCTCCCATCGTCCTGCCCCCTTCCGCATACCCCTCGCCTTCTCCCCTACCCTCCATCCCTCCGCTCTCACCCCCCTCCAACTGTCCCTGCCCGTCCACCCCGACCTACAACTCCCTCCCACTCGTTCTAGCCGTCCCCCTCCCGCCCTTTCCTCGTTCACGCCCTCGCTTTCCCCCTCGCCTTCGCCCATAGGCCATCCTTCGTGTTTTAACAAACTCCGACTGCGAAAGGTTAGAAAGGTGGATCGAAGGATAATGCTGCATTGTGCTTTATAGTACTGCATTACTCTCCAAGGCAATTCATATTCCTGACATATTTGATTTAATTTAATTATTTAAAGAAATCTAAATCCATTCACTCTATACAAGTATTACTGTCTAATAACACAGCCGGGACGAACACTTAAGCTCTCGAGTGGTCCCCCTACATGTGTGGTAGTACAGTGCATGTAAATTTATGTGTCTGTTTAAGTAAGGAGCGAGGATAGGGCACAGAATAGGAAGGAAAGATCGCGCCGGAACAATGGCCTGTTCTGTAGGGTACTGCTGTCACATTCGCCTGGTGTTGATCGGGGAAACCACGGACAACTATCGATCGGAGCAGCCGAGTGCTAGATATCTCCTCCAGGATGCGGCTGAACTCGTATTTCGCTAGTGTGGAAAAACCTGCCAGAATCGGGAATCGACCCCTAGGACCTCCCTGTCGATGGATCTGCAGTGATAGCAGTTGATGCCATGAGCCACCTAAGCCGGACCATCTGTGCCTATGTTGTTTCCGGTAAGCGTCGGCGAGAACGTAATTCTGGGCGAAATTCCCTGACGCAGCGCCGCACCGCCAGGGGCGCCGGTGGCGCCCTCCCTTCTCCCCGCCCCCTTCCCTGCTGCGCTCCCGCCGCGTGTACAGAAATCGGTGCGCCCGCAGCCACCGCAGCTAGTGCACCGCCCGTGTGCGGACCATCGCCACCGGCCGGTTCGCGTTGGATGAAACGGCGGTTTTTCTACAGCAGAGGCTCCCAAAGGAACATACGACTCCCAGGGGTTCCATAGCAGATCCCAGGGGTCCCATAGAGACCACTTTGGCAACCACTGTTCAAGTTTTCTGTTTAAATCTATCCGTTGTGTAGTGTGAATCACGTTGTTTTCATTTTCATACCATCCACAAATTTCCTTTTTGGATTTCAGATATCCATTCCTTAAATCATATAGTTTCGCTACATGCTGTGATAATATAAAGTGCAAGTATTTTCTGGTTTGTAGGAAGACTCAGGAAAATCGTTATCATTTTTTAAGTTCTACACTAAACATTGCTAATGCAACACATTCATGTATCATTTTGAAGCTATTAGCACATCATATCACAGTTCTGATCAAGTCATAGATCCTTACGTCTTGATTTTACCACACAGTTGCAAGTAGTGGCAACGAGAAATGGACTGTAGAAAATTGGAAAGCGTGCCGAGCTTTTTCGATTAGCAAACTTGATAGTTTTTTTTTTTTTAGATTTCTCTTAGGGATAGTGGTATATTGTTTCAGTACTTATTCCGTGAAGTAGAATAATCCTATAAAGACCTTATAAAATGATTTATGAGGTTTAAAATTGCGGAAGTTGCAGTATTAGAATCAATAAACCCAATGAAGTTCAGCATAATGAGGAATTCAATTAATCGGAAAACGATTCGTTCGTTCGTCGATCGGTCAGTCGGTCCGTCGTCGGTCCGCGTCGGTCCGTGCCGTCGGTCGTCCGTTCGGTTCGTCGTCGGATGCCGTCCGTCCGTCCGTCGCGTTACGTTTAGCCACTTTGGTCCAGCACAATTCAGACAAGTTGAAGGTATTATTGACGCGCCTCGCCTCTAGTGGTAGGGCACTGTCTACATTTCCTTAAATTCTTGTAGATCATTCTAAGAGATTTCTCCAAAAAATACTTATTATTCTACAGATACTACATAATTGCTTGTCATTGCCTTCATTATGGAGCTCGATATACACTGCATAACTTGCCTGGATCCCAAGATTCGTGGGTTCGACGGAAATTTGAAAACAGTACAATGATGCTACATGTCTTTTGAAGAGATTTTCGGGAGAGAAATATGAAAAGACAAACCGAGTCAGGTTAACATTTATTTAATTAGTTAATAAGTATCATCATTAAAATCATTAAAATTAGGTATGTATAAATGGGTGTTAACTAGTTCTAATGATCTCAGGCCAAAGGCAGTGGGACGTTTTGTCGCCACTCGATGATTAGAACCCTTATAACGCCCTTGGTACATCAATAACTATTTTGGGAAGTCATGTTGAGTGTTCTTGACTTCACTTCTGTGACAATGTGTAATGTTATACCATTCTCCTTGCATCATGTATTCTTCCGGAAAGGCTTAATGTCTCGCCTGTTATATTGCCTGTTGTATGCGACTTCATTACAAGGTTTCACCGGCCACCAGGTGCTCATGCCACCGCCACCTGGACAGCGCGTGCATTTGAGAGGTATCTCCTCTGGTCAGCTGCTGGTTCCTCTCGAGAGAAGCAGTTCAAGTTTGCTCTCATTTTAAGCCTTGCAGTTTAATTGTTTTAAATTTCACATTTTACACCTTCATGTTTAAACATCCCTTCCAGTTGCTGCAGTTTTTTTTCTTTTATTGGTATATTACAACTTTCCATACTTCTTAACTGATTCCCTCTTCTCACGATTTTTTTATTCATTTCCTGAAAAAACTTCTCCAGAGGACTCGCGGCCAAGACGTTTCACCCCACAATTGTGATCTTCAAATCCAGTCGATTATCAAGAGCTTTCACTAAAAAGTGAATGTTATAATTCATGATTTTCTGTGAATTGACAGTAGAGTGGATCAGATAAGTTTTTTTTCATAATTCACTCATTTATTGACTCTATTATTTCTCTTGTTGCTACATTTAATAGTGTGAGTGAATTTTCTTCCAGTAAAGGTGTATCAGTAAATAAAAAATTGATTTTGAATTGATAATTTGAACCCTATTCTACCATTACCCTTCTCCGTGTAAGTATTTAACAAATATGTGTATATATATAAATAAGTATATAACAAACAAGCGCCACCTTTTATAACAGAAAGAAGCAATAAAACGAGCAACCGTTTAATTAAGGGATTGGGGTTGAATGTGTAAATAAACGAAACGAAGTGTGAACTTGGGAAAGTATCTTTGAAAATGTATGGATTTGACGGAAAAAGCGACTGCACCCGTGGATTGATTGATTTTTCTGGGCTCGACAACTGCTATGATCATTAGTCCCGTTAGTGCAGTGAATGGTGTTTATCTCAAGTGGTGGGTGTGATCCTACCCTGCTGGGTGGTGAGATCAGTCGCCGACCTACATGTCCGTTGGAGTGGGGGGGGGGCGCTTCGTGGTTGTTTTAATGATTTTTAAATGCGAGTACAGAGGGAGATGGGTACGTTAATATAGACATATTCGTAAACCGAAAATATGGCAAATAATTGTCACTGGCAAGGACGAATTGATACGTGTCCAAGAGAACATTAAACCCTTTAGGTGGGCACGTTCCCTGACATCTCCCGTTCATTCGTACGTTCCCTGCAACGCTGACAAAAACGACCAGTACAAAGATTTCCAGAATTTTAATTATTTGGGGATTTAACGGAGGGAAATGTCCCTAAAATGCTAGAGCCGGCCCAAAGGGAAGAGCCTTGCTTATCCGCAGGCGAGGTCCTCCCCTGGCTGCTTTCCCTGCCTGCCGGTCGCCGCCAGACTTCGTCCGGTGTGGAGCGGCGCGGCGTGCGGGACAAGGCCGTGCAAAGATACCCGGCCGAAAGACCCGGTTGATCGCACCTAGCCTTGTCCAGTGCGTACACGAGACCTCCCATTGGCCCAACAACCGGTTTGGTTGTCATGGTATCGCGCGTACCGTGTTCGAGGTCGAATGGGTTGGAAGGATAGCGACCATGTTCGAGGAAACTGATCCAGATCTGTTTGTTTCATGGGTGCGGAACAACTACAGTTTCTACGAGAGAAATTTTATAAAATACCTCCACGTGAGAAAATGGCTTACGAGTCACAACGTACGAAAAATTAGAATTTTTGAATGTTTTAAAGAAGGTAGTAATTTGTTTAATGATGTTTTCATTTGATGAATTCTTCTGTTTTTTACAAACATTGTTTGCATATTAACTTCCTAAATACCTACTAATTAATCTTGTAAGTCTAAAATGCAAATAAAAATAAAAACGTTAATCGAATTGACATTTTTTGTTAAATACTCAGAAAAGACATCACAGAAAGCGTGAGGTTACGGCACACTCAAAGTGTAAATGAAATCTACTTAGTTAACGATATTTGCCCAAAGGTTGTCACCATGGTCGTGTGCACAGGTAGGCGTGGTCCCCCTGAAAATTTTGAAAGGGCCACCATCGCCATACGTAATAAATAATTGTATTTCCAGAAAAAAGTTCAGCTTCTTATTTTCCTTTTTTTGACGTGACAAGTTCGAGAGTTATTGTGCGAGAATTGAGGAAGAGGCTCTCCAAGCCAACTGGCAACCCTTCAAACATTGTTACATAAAATGAAACGTATTTATTAAGTTTATGTGTTATAATTCACTAGTAAAATATGCCGTTTGCAAATAAAAAAACGTTTAATGGAATAAGGAGCCTAGGAATGTAGCCTGTTTTACGCTGCGCACATTTACGGTACACATTCTTCTTTCAGAGAATTTTTCTCGTCGCCGCATATTTTTTACTTTAAAGTAAGTCGTTTGATCGCTCTGTTTTTATCTTTATTCAGGTAGGATTACCGTTAATTCCTTCTCGTGCCAAATACCTTGGCAGAGGTCGTATTAAAAAAGAATAAGCAGAAACAACGAAAAAGAAAAGAAAATGGATCCCCACCATAAGTGGAAGATTATTCCATTGACAGCAATCGAATTACCGGCTGTCATCACGCGACACGGCGCCATGTCCTTACCCTTCCCTACTCCACTAATTAGTGCGACCGGAAGAAGGGTGCGGCTTCGTCAAGTGGACTTCCGGTACTCCCTCCCGTTCTCTCCCTCTCTCTCTCTCCTCTCTCTCTCTCGCTCTTCTCCCCCCAGCCTCGTGCGCTCAGCTGCTCTTCCTGGATTGGGAGCACGCGCAGTCGAGCGGGACGGGGTGGACGCCGATATTTGCCTTTTAAATATGCTTTTGCTTACGTAACGGGCCACTTTCACACCTGTAAAACGCGGCGTTCGCCAAAAGTTCAAGGTTCAGCGTCAGGGCGGGGCGACTAGGCGCAGCGTGGCGTGGCGTGGCGTGGCGTGGCGTGGCTTGGCGTGGCGTGGTTTGATTTGATTCGTTAGTGATTCTGGGTGCGCCATCTGCTAAGGTCATTTATCCAGCAAGTGTAGTGCATGTGTTTTCTTCGGGATGTGGCTATAGTCTTCCGCTGTTGGATGTGAGATCCGGAGCCTATCTACTTGTTGCGTTTTCGGCGCGCCGATTTTCTCCAACTAATTATCTCCCACCTGCTGGGCACCGCCCCTGCCATGCTCTAAGCTCCCGACCGATCTCCCGGCATGTGTGTGTATGGAGGCGAGGATATGACAAAGAAGAGGGAGGCAAGATCGCGTGCGGTCTGTGGCCCGTTGGTTTCGGTACTGCTCCGGCATTCGCCCTGGTGTGCATAGTGTGGCATGGCGTGGCGAAGAGTGCCGTGCCGAGGCGAAGTTTGTGTGTCGTGGCGCGGTATGACGCTGTGCGGAGCGGAGCGGTATGGTGTAGCATAGATGTGCATGTCTTCGTGACGCGTGGCATGTGAGCGTGTGTGAAGGGAGGCTTCGGCTGGCGGAGAGGGGCGTGGCAGAGGTGGCTTGGCTCGCCGTCGCAGGGCGGAGTGTCGTTCTAGGGCGGGACGAGAGGGCTGTGCTCTGCCAGGTCGTGCCGCGCCGGGGGAGCAATGCGGAGCGAGGTGTGGCGCGGTTGGCGAGGTTTTACGTCACTGTGTGCAGAAAGCGTTCGACTCCGCTCTATTGCAGCGGGCTGCTACAGGTTATGATTGGTGCGAGCTTGAGATCGGTAAATCGATTTCAATAATTCCCTTGTTTGAGGTAATCGTGTAGAACGGTTATCTCTGGTTTGGGAAATCTTCGGTATGGAGCTTACGGGGTCGAGCGAGCTAATCCCTGCCAGGCAGTTTCGAACCTTGTTGAATTATGAACAACGCTCGCCATCACCCGAGGGAAATATGATTTGGCACGGTTGTTATTGAGGAGCATGGATTACATACGCCAAATTATTGGCGGAGACTACAATTTCGAGACAAATGCTCCTTTCCTCAGGACATTTGAATACTGGAAAAAGATTTCTTTTTCGTAGTCGGTTCATAATCGTTGTGTTTTCATTGTACAATTAAAAAAATCCTTTTCTTAATTGGTAATTACTGTTAATCATTTCACACACTATTCTTTGTAAAATTTCTTCTTGATTCTCTGACGCAGGTGTTACGACGAAGGAAATAGCAACTCAAAAGTCGTTTATAATAAGTAAGAATGTACACAAAAGAATATTCAAGAGATTTAAGGACCTTGCGTTAGAATTCACATTCGATAACATTCCCCCCTCCCCCACCTCCTCTAAAGGTCGGTCGTGGTTGGACTCGGCGCTCGCTCAATGCAACGTACACGCGAATTACATTGCACCATCCTATCCTGGCGTTTGGGCATTTCGCGCCGGCGGGCAGCGATCAGCGGCTCGTTGGCTTTCGTCACGACTGAACGATCCGCCGGGCCGTGACGCGGGGAATCGCGAGGGCGCGCATTACACCTCTTTGGCCCTGGCGCTGCGCAGGCGAGGCGAATCCACGGGGCCCGCGCCGCACCGCGCGAACCTCTCGAGCTCGCCGCAACATTAAAGTGAAAAGTTGCGAAGACGCCTCGTTTTATTAGCAGCTAGGTCGCGGAGAACGATACAGACTATAAATGTGTCGAACAGACCGTGCTATAAACGCGGGAAGGGGGAGGTAATTTGTACTTCAGCAACGTTGTTAATGTGTCGGTCTTGCTCGTTGGCTGTTAAACGTTTCGTTGCAGTGGGCGTACGTTCTGGGGTGATGTCACAATTGCTTTATTCTGTGTAGCGGCCGCTCTCCATACTCTAGTAATCGGCAGTAGGCGATGAAAGTAGCTATGAGTGCGATTCGTGGCGAATGAAAGTGTCTATTAGCCAGGGGAAACACGGTGTCGCTGTGAAGGTTAAATGAATGGGAATGAAAGTTTGAAATGTGTTTTCCTTTCCGGCTGAAAACGTAAACATGTTTTTGTAGCATTTGCCTCAAGTAAAAAGAAAATCCAGGTTTCTGTAGCTCTTCGGGATACAGTTGCTTATTTCGTTATTATTATAATCATATTGGGTCGTCCACTGTTACATTCTTTATTTTGAATTTTAAATATTTTTACCTCTTTCGCTCGTACGTGTTAGTATGTATAAAATGTATATAGAAAATGGATTATTTGATTCGGATCGTTAGTACACTTAAGAATTGCTACTCTGTTATTCAATATTCTTAGACTTTTCTCATTTGTTGCTTCACTTTTAATTGATATTTCTGTGGTGGTAAATTCGTGTTTAATTCACGCAGAGCAACATTTCTGCTTTACTTCTTCATATATTTTCCGTATTCAAGTTCTGAAGAAAAGATATTACTCGTTATTCTTAAAATTAAGTAACTCAGAATATGTAATGTGAAAAAAAGTGTATTTTTACTGGTTAATTGCTGTATGTATGATTTGTAAGAATTTATTTTTTTTACTTTCTTCTGTATTAATTTTTTTGGTTTTGGATTTATTTGCTTTCGTGTACATATACAAGTTCTCGGGCCGTTGTGTATGTATTGTGATATATAGTATGTATGGAGATAAAATGTACATGTTTTTGACATTAAACCGTCTATTCAGTGACAAAATGTTAATCTAATATATTCGACTTTTTGCAATACTTTTATATTATCTATAGTAATAAAATACTAAGAAAAATCCAAAATAAAAATAAGCGCTTACAAATTGTATGGAATCTCATAGAGTTGCATCTTAATTTTTTGTGCTTGGAACATTTCGGATAAATCGAGGCTTCAAAGTTCTTGGCACGACGGGATCTTGGCGCATTAAGTTGATGCCACCGTTATTATCTCTATCATTTGGTACGTTTCTGGCGTTAGGTAAAGCGCACACAACTCTTATTACAACGAACTGATGTCTCTGTTTTTTCCCTTTCATTTCATTCATAAATATTTCTAATACATGTTAGTATCTTAAGAGTTTTCGAAAACGGTTTAAAGAATTAATTTCTCTAAAATCCAAAATTATTTCCAGCGTGGTTATTATACATTCCTCTAAGAGTACTAGAAGGCGTCAATGCAGAGAGGCTAAAAACAGTCCCTTTTTAAACGCTGCCAAGATTTTAGAGTGCAATTTGCTCTCAGAAAAGCTTCCTCCGCCCACCCCTTCTCAAGAGCAGAGTATCTGTAAAACATCTCCATGTGAAATACGTATGTCTTTTCTTCAAGTGCCGCCAAGTCTACTGCCTTGTAACCGAATTTCCATTCTTTCAGCTCTCAAAAGGCTCTTCTGGAACGCGCACTCAGCGAATGAGGTAGTTTTTTATCACAGGACATCTCCGCTTGCGAAGTGATTTCCTTCCACTCGAACGTATTTCGTGGAATTGTGTTTTTCTCATCGTCGGCGGGTATCAGATATGCGCGGAGAGAAGAGACATCCCGAGCTTCATTTCGAGCAACGTAATAACGCCATTTGCCAGCGTATCTCGCATCTTTCTCCGCTTCGAAAATAGTGCACGAGGCGATTTCGAGTGCATGTCACTTCCCGATTTGTTATTAAGTTTTCAGGATTGTCATTCTTTTCGAAGTTTGCTTCTGACTCATTAAATTTAGTTCAGTGATGTAAATATTGTTCAACGTATCCAGGTGGATTTCTACTGGAATGTCTACTCTCTTTGTTCGAAATTTCTGAACTTATTTGCCTTCTGCACGGTAAATTTAAAACAATTGCTAAAACAATAATGCATATTAAACAAACACCGTCGAGCAAAAGGTCTTTGATACACTTTTCCGTTATTTTTTGAAGGGGCTTTGTAAGTTCTCAGTATAGATTTAGTGAATATTTTTTTATATCTCATATTAATAGTAGATTTCCCGAGAGATACACATGTCTTTTTTTATTAAACAGTCTTATTCCAAGCGACCTCTTGGGGAAACTTTCACATCCAAGGCACATTTACAATATTTCAGGAAAAAGTATTCGGAACCTCATATTAAGTTCTATCCAACTAAATCAGCCATCGGATGGTTCCACTCTTTTCAATTTCCTGAGATGTAGATAATGTTAACGCCTCTATCAATATAAAACATTTATGTGTAAGTTTTGTTTCATATTCACATGTTATGAAATCCTTAATAATATCGCCCGCGGACTGCAATAGTGTCTCAAGTCAAAAATTAGGAATTCTTAGTTATGCTTTCTCCAATATCGGAGATTGGTCTACCTTTGGCATATCTTACAGTACAGTATTCGACCAACAAATGACAGATGTGTGAATGCTAGAATGATGCATTTCAATTGAAGGCCAAAAGCTCAAACTCATTTATCTCAACATCATATTTTTTGAGGGCTGCCAGCAGACCACAAACAATATGGTTGACACATTTTTATAAAACCATTTTAAGGGGAAAATGACAAAATTGAAAATACGTGCGACGAAATGGTAGCGAAGTGATGAGCATCCACTTTCGGAACGCAGGCAGCGCTTGCTGTGAAGCGGTGTATTTGTGGCTGGTGGGCTACCTGGAAGGCGGGAGTTCCAGTATTAGCCGAGTGGCGGCGCGGCGCGGTCGACAACCCGTGTCGGCGCCCTTGACGCGGCCCTCCATTCATCGTGGACGTGCGCGCGACGCGCCGCGGCGCCGCGTCCCGAATTTCAGGCGCGGCGTTTACGGCCCCTCCGCCCCAGCGCCTCCGCGCGCAGGAATGCGGGGCGCCCGCCGGAATCCTCCG
>BOPP01000076.1:4371704-4399479 GCA_017312745.1 Gryllus bimaculatus | reverse complement strand
CCCCGCCTCCCCCCTGGCCTGCGCGGACTGCCTTTGGCGCTGGCGGTCGCCCCCCGGAAGGGTGGGCTGTCTCCAGTGTGTGATGTTTGGACTGGGGATTTTGAAATTCTTGGTCCGATTAATACTGTGTAGTATTAACAATAAAGATGTAGGTTAGGCCGATCAGATCGCCGAGATCACTAAAGCAGTAGTGCTGTAGAGGTTTCGGACCAGAAGATCGCAGGTTCGAGTTACGCCTCGGACATGGTTGTGTTGTGTATGGCTGTGTAATTGTGTGTCGTCCGTTCACCCCTCACTATCATCATCAATATCATCATTTCACCTTTCATACCCCTAGGCTAACAACCCTGAGGGATAAAAACCGGATCTAGCTAAATGCAGATCCCATGATCAATTACATGCACCTGCCACCGAGATAATGTTACGGAGCCCAGGTAAATGCGGGGTGCATGTACGCGTAGTCGAAGTCGGCCTATTCGCGAGCAAAAAAACCGAAAACAGCTGTATGTTGGTATCAATGATTAATATCAGTAGTGTGTAATTTGGGTAGCTGCAAAGCCCAGTGACAGCAATCAAAGAAAAAGAAACGGGAGTGGTCAGCAAATAGTTCGACTGTAGTTCAAAGAATGCGACAAAACCGAGCGCTGCAAAATGATGCAGACAGTTCAAGGCAGACTAGCTGTATGGCTTGATTTTGAAGACACTCAAATATCTTGCATTAGCGAATAAAGGTTTTCATAGATGTGGAGATGTAGACGAATTTCCGCAAGATAGCCTTACTGGCAAGAAGAACTAGTCACTGCGAATAATACTGAAACAAGTCGGAACTTCCAAAACAAAATCAGCGGGCGGGCGGGCGCAAGTATCACATGATGCTCGGGAAGATACACACTCCTCTTCCTCTCCTTAACACGACCTTCGTTGGGTAGCCCAGTGTTTTCAGCCAGGATACGCCAAAAGTCAGTATCAATTCTCAAGCAAGGATTTTACTCTATTGAAAGGAAAGTAACATACTGCTTACCCCTGTTTATAGACAGTACCATGCTGCACTTCTTTTGCATTACAGCAATGCTGAAGTGGGTAAGAATGAAAATATTAACATGTCTGTAAAAATCTACTTGATTCATTTACATAGTGTTGTTCTAAAACTGTGTTATAAATACCTCGATTTCATTGATTAATGTAGCCAGTACTATTGTTATCGAAAGTAAAGGAATCGATACTTCAAGTATCTGCAACGTCACATTCCTTCCCTCTTCCCGACATCAAATTACGAGCATCATTGGGAGATCATGAACGGCGGAGATTGATTCTTGTTCCTCGATTTTGTCAGATATTCCTTGTTTTGACAGTTTTTCTCTTGGATCTCATGATACAATTACGTGTATTTGATTAGTGACTTTTGGAATTAAAATATGTCCAAGTCGGTTCATTCAGTTGCATTCAGTCACGATACCATATTCTGTGTAATAAGAATAGTTCCTTATTGCACCTTGTTCCTTATATTTCTTCACCGGGACCGGTTTATAGATCTTTACCATTAGTTTTCCTCGTGTGTCTCGAGCCGGTTTTCATCTTTTCTTGGCAGTTCACACTGCACGAAAGCTTGTAAACGGTTTATATTGAGGGTTCATGGAAGTTTCCGGCTATGTAATAATGTTATTTCTAACCATTCTCAGGACATCTTGTTGCCATAAACATTATTATATTATGATTATGAAAACTGTTTTAATTTGTCATTCTTTTATGATAATAATCGCTTTCTTAATTTCAGTTAAATTCGTTGATTTTATAAAATAATTTTAATATAATGCATCGCTTATAAAATAAAGTTCAAAGTAATTTAGAATTCTGAATTTTCACAATAACATAAGTATTGTGACACCACAATTCACACAACCCAATATTTTTGAGAGGTTTAGTATGCGCGCAAATTCTTATCCTTTAATATTGTTGTATGTAGGATTTGAACGATTCGATTTTTGAAAGCCCTCCGGCAATTCGGATTTGGATTTAAGAGCATTTTATATTTATCCTACCTTCACTTCATTGAATTTATTGGGCTGGCTGGCCTGTTTTTTAATCTTGAAATACCTTTAGTTCATTCCTATCTCGAGAACCTGCGATTTCATTATTGTAAGTAACGGGCCGTGTAATACAAACACTACTTGCGTCTAGTACGGCTATCTGGCAGATCAGCGACATTACAGAAGATTAATGGACTGCATTGTCTCTAGCTTGTGGTGACAGCTGCCTGAGCTTGCTGGGCGCCTCTTGCTTATTACAGAGGGCGACGTCACCAGACCAGAAGATGAAGCGGTGACGGAAGCTGCGTTATAACGCTATTGTTTTTTGCAGAATGTTGACACAGCATAAGGACATGCATTATGTTCATTTTTAGTTCTTGTTGCAAAATGTGTTTGCGTTGGTTTTCGTAAGACCGTCAATTTGGGATTGAAAGGTACGTTTGAGACATACTGACAATCGTAAACTGTTCATTGCGACATTGTGTCAAGGAAGAAGTGAAGCTTTCGTAGTAAGCATGACCGTTGTATTGTAAAAAATATTTTCGGATATTTCATGCTTATTAAATTTGAAAATACACTTTAAATTAGATAAACCCTCATCCTTTTGTTTCCAACCCTGTTATCACATCATTGTAATCATATTGAAAAGTGGAGAGATTAAGAAAATTATCCCAAAGCGTACAGAGAATAATTGCATGTGAGCATAACGATACGTATAAGCCCTGATCATGTATCAAACCTTTTAACATCTGAAAAGTTCCGTAACTTACTGAACTTCGAAACTTGAAGAGGTCTTTTGGACGCTTATGGCATTGGAGATTTGGGAAATTGCTAATTTTATCGGAAACTGGACCGCTTGCTTTGTTGACAAATAATCGCATCCATTAATTAGAGGTGATGAGATTTATTTTTAGTGTTCTACTGCGACAATAGCTTTATGAACCTCCAGAAAACTTTCCTTTGATGAACAACAGTGATACATTTCTTCGAAAGTTTGCACAGATAAAAATGTATTTCGTAATTGTGAAACGAGAGAGGTAGGAAAGATATTTCGTAAATGTCCAGTTGTATACGTTTTTACGTCCTAACGACACTTTCTTGGAAGTTGTTCTAGAGCAACTTACAGTCGACGACGCCTCCTCCCCCGCCCCCACCCAGCCTTGCATTCTGGACCCATTTTTCCACGAACAAAGCATCGGCGTCGCTCGAACACAGCCTAAAACTACACTTCCACTCGGAAGAACAGATAATATATTTGAGAGGGGGAGAGGGAGGAGGAGGGAACCGTCCACTTTTGTCGGCGAGTGAAAAGTTCCCGCTCGTACGACGTTGAACGACTTCCCCTTTGAACCACTTGCTCCCCCTCTTCCCATAACTCAACCCGTAAGGTCGGGGGGGGGGGGCGAGCGGCGCGTGGGAGTGCGTCATGGGGAGGGGGCGTGCGTCTCCGGCGCAGCACGGAGTAACTAATTCGCGAGTCGCAGGGGGAAGTCGCCGTATTTGTCGATGGCGGCGCTTCTTTTGACCGGAGACATCGCTCTTCGCCAGGCCAGCGCTGCTCGCGCCATGGTACTACTCGGAGGGTGCCACATCCCCGGGTGTGGCGCCAAGAAGCTCTCAGGGCGCCCCTGTGCAAGGCTGGATTAATATCTCAAAGAGCCTTAGGCACGACCAAACAATGGGCAACAATTCGTGGTTTTTGAAAGATTGAACATATATAATCAAGATGATATGAAAATAAAACAAAATTTTCAATTTTTTTAAGAATCAATGTTAAAATATTAAATATAAGTAGTGGAAACTCATAAAATTCTATGGTAACTGACTGAGAAGAAAACTCCGGAAATTACATTGGTTTATATTCGAAACAACTCTCATTCGCATGGTTGCTCACACCAGACGAGGAGATGACAGTCGCATTCTCACACAATGAAACTAAGTAATACATAAATAAAAACAAATAGGGGTTCATATATTTATTTAAAATATTAGTAGGAATATTTACTGCCTATTCTATGAAACAGGTTAATAAGAGCGAGTGCTATAACACATCTAGGTCTTCTTGTTTTCCATTTAAAGAAAAATATGCGAAATTTTCTTAAATTAAAAGCTGATACCACTTTCTGTGTAAAGCAAAAATGCACAAAATGTGATTATTGTATAAATTAATGCGAGTTGAAGAATAAATGCTACAAAATTTGGGAGGATAGAAAGAGGTCGAAAACATAAGTTTCGTTGCTTCGTTTGTGAATATTATTTTACCGCGTTTCAGATTCATTCGCAGAATTATTGTTCACAGAATTTGTTTCATTCTTCCCAACCACATATTTTAGGCTTGTGGCTATCTCTGGAGGTGCGAATATCAGGTAAAAATTCGCCACCTGTATTAGAACATCTTGTAATCTCATTACCGCGAATCAAGCTTATCGTATGTCGTATTTGTTCACCGTGCTCAACACTTTTCACATTGATTTCGTGAACCTGCTAGATCGACAGATGAATGTTTGATGAAGGGGATTTCAAGACCAGCTCTATGAAGTGCCAGAAAATTTCTCCTAGGGATAGAAACGGGATAACTCTGAGTACTTGATGGCCGTAGAAGAATAGGCTATTCGCATAGGGGGAAATATAAGTTGGCGGATAGTTAGCTGAAGCTCTCGGTAGAGGAGATGTATAAGGGTTAGAAACGATGATATATGGACATCAACGAAGAAACTGGTATATTGGGTGAGCTGAGTCGTAGAAAGCGAATAAACCCTTTCTACACCAGGAGCTCCCGACTCTTTCTATCTAGTTGCTAATAAAGATTCTAGCTTTCCGCCTTCCCAGATTTCAAATTCTCTTTGAATCTCCGGATTTGCTCCGATCCCAAATCACTCTTCATACACCTGCCACAAGAAAAATAAATAAAAGAGAGGGATTCAGCCTTTCAATTTATCAGGAGTATTGTTGTAGCATGCTGCTGACTTGTGCGGCAATGCCATCGTTCTATCGCCTCGTCTGACTTCGCTGGCAACTGTCCATGCCGTCTCCGCTACTGTCACTATTTCTGCCTTTGCAGCGGCCAATTCACGTTTAACAACAATTGTGAAGGGATGCTCTGTGATATTTCTGTGGTTCTGTTCAATCGAGAAATTCAGCGAAGCATGATGTGGTATGTATGTAATCCACCATTTGGTAAATTCTTACGGAAGGTGTGAGTGATTGTCGAAACAATATGATGATGATGACATACCGGTTGAGACGTGTCTATTCCTGGATTAATTGTGTGACGTGAAAAAATCACATTAATACTGCACCTTAACATTAATTATCCTCACATTAATGCTCACGTAGTTATTAGCAGTGAAAATATTTTTAGATGTAATTTTGTGAATCGTTAAGCGAGACTATGTGACGATCAATATTGTTCCTGCACAAGATTGTGGGCTCACGATTTATAGATGAAATATTGATTTTGAAATACATAAGCGAAGCGGTATTTTTCTTGCATTGTGAAAACGTATGATGACACTGCATAAATATTTACAAACTGCCACTGCAATTTGTGAATGTGGCTGTAAAGACGATGTAGAAGTGATACTGTTAGTAGTAAATAACTACCATTATTTGTTGCGAGGGTCAGGCCATTGCATCATCTCTTCCGCCTGACCACTGTACGTGAATGTGGCAATAATGGCCTTTATGTTGGGAATTTTGTCGAAAAAAATGACACTGTCTGCTTTGGTGAAATTTTGTTTCTGGTACGGGTGCTTTTAGCAATAAAAATTGTCCACCAATTAATTTGATAAAGTGAAATGGTAACGGGAATGGTGTAGTGTTTTTGTCGTGGTGAATTCGTGGTGTCACGCGTGTCGACAATACTGCATTTTATGAGTTACAAGATTTTCACCGAATTAATATGTCGGGAATTTCATTTTACGCATATTTATCATTCCAACGAGTTGAAATAATTATTGTAATTGATCGTTACTGGTACTAATGAAATGTAATTTCCTTTTGTGGTAAATTAAGAGGATTTACGATCATATTCGACAATTCTAGTTTACCAGTGTTTTGACGTACTTTATTATTACGAACACAAAAAAATATTTCAATGTTCAACCAAAATTATTTTAATTCCTAATGTTCTGTAATTTTTCATTAAAAACACTGCAAACTGTTGTATTGGCATGCTAAACGCTTCCAAATCGTAGAAAGCAAAACCTTCCTTTGGTGCTGAGTTTTATTTAAAATAGTGTTTTTATTTGGATTTTTTATAACATTCCTACTAACCGCTTATGAATTCATTGTATTTACATTGTTCAGGTGTTCATGAACGTCACTTAATGTTGTTTGTAAGCGCTTACGTTTGTAAACGTACATTGGAATGTAGGGACGTAGATATTCGCAGTCGATGTGTTGCTTGGCTGTCAGACGTGCGCCGCAGACATGGCTATCCGGCCAGTGAAGGCACCGCATGTTCGTGTAATAATGCAATGCCAGTGCGGCGCGGGGCATTCCCAAAGAGAGGTCACGAAGGCCTAGGCGCAGGAGGAGGGGGAGGGGACGGGTGTGGGGGAAAGGGAAAGGGGGCGGGGCGGAAGGAGCAGCCGAAGTGGCGGCGGCGCCCAAGTCATTGCTCCGGGGCCCGGAAATAGATCGTCTCGGAAGGGGAAGCGCGTGGATGCTGCACTCCACCGCCTCTTCCATCTCCCCGCCCCCGCCTCCGCCCCCGTCCCTGCACCATCCCGGGCGTCGCGACGCCTCCGGCTCAGCGGGCCGGAAGGCGTCACAGCCGGTGCAGCGCGCCGCCGGCTCCTCCGCCCCCGCCCCCGCTTCCGTTTCCCTCGTCCACTACGCCTCTTTTGCTTCCTCCTCCTCCTCCTCCTCCTCCTCCCCATCTTCTGTTTCTTCCGCCCACTTCGCCTCCAAAATCTCCGCCCCCGCATCGCTTCCTTTGCCGCCGCCGTCTTCGCCCCCTTTGACTCCACCCACGTCGCCTCCTCGCATCTTTTGCCTGCTCTCCTGCTTCCGTTTCCTCTGTCCGCTTCGCCTTCTTTGCCTCCGCCCTCTTCGCCTCTTGCTTCCTCCTCCTCCTCCTCCTCTTGTTTCCTCCGTCCACTTCGCCTACTCGCCTCTTTTGCTTCATCTCCCTCCTCTTCTGTTTCCTCCGTCCACTTTGCCTCCTTTGCCTCCGACCTCGCTTCGCCTTCTTCTCTGTCCATTTCACCTCTTTTACCTCTGCCCATGTTTTTGTCGCCTTCGTTGCCTTTGCACTTGCTCTGCTCTGCTGAAGCGATTCTCCGCACGTGGAATAACTCTGCCTGCCTCTCACATTCCGAGTCCATAAAGATGTTCCTCCATGTATACGTATATTCCCTTAATGGCTTCGGTTATGCCCGGAGTTTGAGTGCAAGTTAATGACTTATAATTTTCCTAATCATTGAATAATTTCTCACACGTAATCGTTTACTCGGGATAGCGAAGATCCTGCAAGTCGCACATCTGAATGTTCTATTTCTCTCCCTTTCAAAATAATATTTCTCTGAGATTCTCTTTATAGAGATTATTTTTTGAAACCATTTGTGTAATGTATTCGCTAGTCTTGTGATATTATTATTGTTCGTTTCATTATCACTACATCCACCAATCTGAGCATCATCAAATTAAGAATTACAACTGGAATGAAAAAGGATTGGAATTGCCAGGCATCTTTCTTTTCACTGCATTTTTAGGATACATCCGCTATTTTTGTTTCCTCCTACGAGAATAAGAATATTTTCAGAATCTGTAGAACGCATTTTAATACGGTCGATATTGTGAACCAGAGCACTAACTTTTCTAACGAAATGGCATATTATCTAATTGTTTAAGAAATTTAAGTTTCATTTCCAAAATAATCGATATGTAACGGAGTGCCAAGAATATGTCAGAGAATTTCGGTGTGTGAAATAAATCACTTTGTTTCCGACTCTCTCTCTCTCTCTCTCTCTCTCTCTCTCTCTCTCTCTCTCTCTCTTTCTCTCCCTCTCTTTCTCTCTCTCTCTTTCTCTCCCTCTCTCTCCTTCTCTTTCTCTCTCTTTCTCTCCTCCTTTCTCTTTTTCTCTCTTTCTCTCTCTTTCTCTTTCTCTCTCTCACACGCTCACGCACACACGCGCACACACGCACACACACACACACACACGCGCGCGCACACACTCACTTTTTCTCTTTCTGTGTTCCTCCTTTTCCTTTCCGCCCTCTTGTTCGTTTTCTTTTCCCTTTTCTCCCTCTTCTCACTATCTCCTTCTCTCTTTCCCTCCCTCTGTCGCTAGTGTGTGTGTGTGTTTGGGGAAGGCGGCGGGCGCGTGTGTGTTGCTGTGCGCTTCATCGCTGCGGCCGCCGGCGCCACCTGCGAGGCGTCTCCGATGGCGCGGCGTGGGCGGGGGCGGCGCGCGCGGTGGGGTGTCCGTCTCGCCGCACCGGCGCCCGCGCAGCCATTAAGCGCTCCGGCGCTACGAGAAGGCAGAAGGGGGGGCGGGGGGAGAGGAAGTAGTCGCAGGCGTCGCAACCGCGCGCCGATCTGGGGAAGCCCCAGTCTCCTAGAAAGCAGCTTTAATTTTCGAACACAATTTCATCGCGATTTCGGGGTGGCATACAATATTTAGAGTATATATATATATATATATATATATATATATATATATATATATATATATATATATTCGATCCTTTCGACTCTAGTTGCAAAATGTGTGGTTTCCTTATTTTAAATATTCCCTTAGAATTAGTAAATGTTTAAGTTGATGCATGTGTGACTTGCCATTGTTTTTTCATTGGTGTGAGGTGCAGGGGGAAAATAATCGAAGCTCACGTTTATATTGAACCACAAATTGTTTTTTACCCTCTCACGCAATTACTAGTTGTCAATAATATTATTTTATTGTTCAGAGTGCTAGAGTGTAGTACCCGATCCCTGCAGTATCTAAAATTTCGTCAAAGCTGAACTCCGATTATTTTCCCCCTATAGTTCAGTCATTCATTATAGAGGTGAGAAGAGAAATATTTAATCCTCCATTTGTCCTTAAAGTGTTTCATTCTTTTGATAAGTTTATATTCAGAATTATTAATGTCTCTTTTCCTTTTTTCAGGTGAGTCGCTGATCCTTTAGTATGTCTTCCTTGGTGTACGATTTTGGTGAGTTGAGTTAAAAGAATTAGAAAAATGGTCTCTTCTTGCTATTGATCAATTTCCATTCTTTCTCTGTGAAATTATTAAATGATTATATTTTGTAGTAACATTCGTTAGATGTGAAAATTCGTTCCGAAATGAAGATGTTGTTGGAACGTTTACTGATGATTGAAATTTTCACAAATTGTATATTAAGGTCAAGATAATGGACAGTCTCATGTCAAAAGTTAGATAAATGTATACACGAGAATGTCTTCATTGGTATGGACAAACGTATATTTTTTCTAGAGATGTTCGGACCCATTAATTGTATCAGCGATTAAGAGCCTACCCGAAGGATTATTCTGCCACTCTTGTCAGCTACTCTGAGAGGAAACACCGAGGGACTTTTGGTTGGCGTTATGCTATCATTAACTGGACAGAGGATATGGATAAAGCTAAAGATGATGTTAATGGACCTTGTGCCTACAACGAGGGATGAGATTTGTTTTACACGAGACGTATTTTACGAGCGTTCAAGAACTTCATACGTCTTCCGGTTGCCCCCTTCAGGAAGTCAGCCCATGGATCTCCGCATTCCAAAATTTGAGTTATCGACCGTATTCAAACCGTTGATGTTCCTGCTATTTCAGACGCCGTAGCTAGTGTTTAGGAAAGAGAATCACATGATCGCGTAGAGAAGGAAGCTCGTCTTGAGCAGAAGTCGCTCCGCGGCCGTCCGCTGTCTCTCTTCCACGCCCATCACCTCCGCCCGCCGGCATCTTCGAAACGCGCTGCCTCAGGTCGTTACGGCAGAACATCAGACAGAGATTTTACTGCGCGCATCCGGTGCTATAGGATTTCACATGGTCTCCGTTGTCGGTGTCGTACTCCGAAGGGTAGTAGCAGTCCGCGAAGAATCTGTATCCCCGCCCGCGCCGATTCTCTGCCCACTGCCCGTCAGTCTTTCAGAAGCGTTTTTCCGTCCCTCCGCCATTACTCGTTTTATTTCTTCGACCGCCGTATCCGCCACGCCGGGCTGCATTTCAATGGCCGCCCGCCAGTGATAGAATAACAGGATTTCGTGCTGGTCGATTTGCTGCCCGCGTGCTTTATGCACGAGGCAATGACGGCCAGAGTGGCGTGCTGCGAGTAAGCACTACTTAACTGGACTGTGTGCATACGCGGTCGCTGCGGACTTAAATGGAATGTAATGGCCGAACATTATACCTTGTGATAGAACGTTTACAAGGCATTCGCGTCTCGTATTTTAGTTTGCGCCAACCTCGCTTGCTGTGGGCGCACAAAAGATATCGCACAGTCAAGAGCGGAATATGAAAATTATTTCAGAGGGCGCTGAGCTTAAACTTCACCACATAACATGCGTTCTTACTATGGTAATTGCGAATGGAAGTTGTGAATTGGGAAGTCATTTATAAAAGAAAGCGGAAAGAATTTTTCAAATGCGAACACCACATAATTCGTTAAATAATGTTTATGGATGCAAAGGTGATCGAGAACTGTGGTCGTATTGCCTACTTTTACCATTACACTTGCTATCACACTCTGTACTGGAATCTCACCTGGTATTGGGACAAAAGGAGTTGATTGTTCTCGAGGTTCTCACAATGAAATGGTTTTTATTATCCATCAATATTTCTTATTTTACTGATATCATTAATAATCGTCAATTGGCTTTCTTGTATTTCCGCTTGCCTAATACCCCAATTTCATTTTGGCATTTCCCATATTATCTGTTAATCACTCGCAATTTTGTGCTCAAAATAAAATATTGTATAACTATTGAAATGTTCTGAAAATATTCATTGTTTATTAATTTTGCACACTAAATGTAGGGGCCGGATAGCATAATGCGAGAACGTTAAGCGATATTTGCATTGGCATGAACTTTCACCTTCAATTTCCTTGTAATTTCCAAACGAATGTCTATTCATGAAGAAGTAGAATGTTTCAGTACTAATAGTTTTCTAACCAATATCATATTATTTTACTAAAAATTTAGATTCTCAGTGAAAGTTATTTTTTTTCGAATAGGCGCAATAAGTCAAAATTGAGGATGAGACATTCGAATACAAGGAAACCTCTAATCCTGACAATTGGGTCAGTGATATTGATTTTGTAACCTCGATAGCAAACGTAAATTTGCTTCATTTTTCGAAATTCTAAATTTTTAATACAATAGTAACTACTAAAGTTATAGACCTAAAAAATCACAGCTTATGTCTGGCCATTGCCTAAAAACGCTATACGTGTAAATAGCTACAAGCAACCACCTCGAAGAGCAAATTGAGATAAATAAATAATTTTTTAAAAAGTGTCTTCCCACCAAAAGTGTGTGCGGTCTTGTTTTTCCTTCCGGTCTCCCTCCGATCCACCCACTCGTCCCACTCTGCAGACGTGGCGCGTGGGAGTTCATTGTATTCCGGCGACGCCCTCTCCGCCGGGCGAGCCTTTGGAATTGCTCGCTCGTTGGCCTTAAATGGAGCTCGTGGTTTATCGGCTCCTGCGCCGCCTCCCACGCAGCGCGCCTCGAAGGGAATTGCCCAATTGGACGGACAGGAGAGCCCGGGCCCCGAGGCGGAGAAAAATGGACCATGGGCAAACGGTTGGGGTGCTCGCGCAGTTGATATCATTGCAAGCGTAGATTGTTCATACCCGATTGCCATTTTTGGGGTGAATGGATATATGATCTTCGGAAAATAAGTATTATTGTTACAATATCTGCAGTTTTTGTGTGTCCTAGATGCACATAATCGCTTTATCCTTAATAAGATGTTTTTCTTTACATGATGCGGCTAGCTAATGGACAACCTAAATGCCCGGGGCTCCCTTATTGGTTGAAATACAAAAATACATATTCGTTAAACTGGAATTAAGCAGTATAAACAACTACTGATACCTGAGGTAGAATCTGATACCACTGATACCCATGAGTCAAATCAGCAATCATCATAGCGCCTCCGCTTAAGCTTTTTCTTCTCCTTAAGTCGGGGCTCTGTCTATATTCATGAAACTTTTTTTGATGACATGAGTTTAGAGAAAATAATTCAATAATATCAGTTACCTGTAAATAATATTACTATTATATATAAGAAGAAATAAATTTCATCTTAAGTGGGGTTCTCGGTCCTACACTTCTTTCGAAGCTAGACTCCTGTGTGAGACACGGTATGGCGGCATATAATTTGGATTTAAAGATAACCAGTCAAAAAAAATTTTTTTTCATCTTCCAATACATCCTTGTACAAATGTGTTTTGAATTATCTTCATCACAATTCTCTTCATTTTCTTCATTTTCCATTTTTTTCATTCAATTATCTTCATCACATCCTGGTGTATGTGTTGAATTATCTTCAGTAAATCAATGTTTTTCATTGTGTGCTGCCTTTCGGTTTTGGTTTATCAACAGAACAATATACGTTCTCGCTTAATGTCAGAACTTCAATTCTCTCTCTTTCTTGTACACCCATGAACACTAACTCACTCATCCCCCCCCCACACACACACATGCACGCAGAGATTTTTTTTTTGGCAGCAGGAAGTATGTGACATGGTGCAAGCGTTCGGAAGGAAGCCCGCCAGGTTCCACATCGTCGCGACCTTCTACCACACCTCTCCGCCCCGCACCGCACCGCACCTCTCGTCTCCTCACTCCTCCGTGCGTTGGCAGCGGTTCAAACGTGGAGCGTGTTTACGGCGTGTTCCTTATGAGATGCTGGGGCGAATTAGAGAAACTTTAAATCAGGACATCCGGCCGCAGCGGTGAGCCTTCGCTTTCGCCCCGTCCCCTTCCCTTCCACTGCACTTTATAAATAAGCGTGACGGCACCCAGGGGTGGTTGAAAAAGTATTACGACTGAAATCTGAAGGGAGACGCCTGTAGGTTTTGACGACTAATGGGACACCGGTGTCTCAACATTCCGTGCTTCATAAAACGGAGTGGAATGGATAATTCCTCGCGAAATGTAGGTAAGATCCCCTGGCTCGTTGTTTTTCTTCTTCCTTTTGGACACTCCACGAGTTACGAGACGGTCGTTTCATAGTCGTTCTACGCTTCACAATACGAAATGGAACGAGTAATTCTTTTCAAAATGAAGGTGAGGCGTTAAAGCCCATTTTTTGTTACATGTTTGCGCGTAACACGAACAGCGGCAAATTATAGTGAATGTTGATCATATCTCCTAATCTTCCACGCATGTCCACCTCTCTGTGAATGTTGCTGTGAAGAAATGGCTTCGCGTTGGCTGGGTTGGTAATTACGGCTCAAGAATCCTTTTCCTCTGCGAGCTGCGTTGCACATGGAATGCTATTGCGTGCTCGTTTGAATTGGATGTCAGCTCTATTACACTTGGAATTCAGAGTTCTCGGAATGATGATATGTATTAAGAATTGAATACATTAAATGTAAAAGTGTGATGTATCCTGAATTTTCTCGAATTCTTATGCTGAAATAGTCTGAAATCCCAGGATTTCAGGAATCTTTTGAATTCTTCTAATGATAATACTCGTAAATGAATACAGCTGAATTTAGCAGTAAAAGATGAAAGATCGGAACATGTGAACACTTTGATTCCCACATTTCAGCTGCCTCCTGGATCCACTATCATCCACTACCCCACGCACATTAACATGTATAAGATAGCCATAACTTTGACTTTGATTTTACGATTTTGTACCTTAACAATATAAGGAGTGGAATGCTCGTAGAGATTACTTTTCATTCAGTACCTTCCTATCTTGAGATGTATTGCTAGGTAGGTAGAATAGTGAGTGATATAAGAAGTGACATTTCTTATGAAAATATTAAATTCTGTTTCAGATTACTATAGATTTGTATGCATGCTCCGAAGTGTTCTGAGGTCTGTCCTACGGACAGACTCGCGGTAGTCCACGATACTTCCCATTCTAAAATCATTTATTTTTGCGTAAGGATACATAAAACTAAATTCGTACTCAAAAAATCCGTTGGTGGTGTGCACCAATTAAACGAGTCGATTGTTTGAAAGTTTAATAGTTTCTGCAATTTATCCCGAGGTTGTTTGTTTGGGGAGGGCGCCGGCCTTGTGCCCTTAAGGACCGGTCACCACTGGAGAACTGCAGGATCACATGACCGTCTGGTCGCTCGGTCGCCGGGCGTGGCGTCGCGTGGCGAGGAGCGGCGGGCGTAGGCCCTGGACGTCGCCGGAAGCGGGCGGGCGCTGACCGGCGAGGCGTACCGGAAGCGAAGCGAGCGCGGCGCCGCGGGCGTCGGTTCGCGCCGGCATGCGGGCTGCGCGGTGGACGCGGGCGGGCACGCACGCGCGTGCGAGAGGGCGGGCGACGCGCGACGCAGGTGGCGGAGGGGGCGTTGCGTTCCGCGCCGCGTGTATGGCTCGCGCCGGCCCGCCCGCCCTCGCGCGCCCGGTCGCTTGACGTCACTTCCGAGGCGAGCGCGCAAGGTGCGGTGCGTTGCGTTGATGGCTCCGGGCACGGCAAACTACTTGCACCCTTGGTAGTCCCGTTACTTGTAGTGAAAGCGTTTAAGCTTGAGTTGGGTGTTTCTCGCCCGGTAATGATGAGATCGGGTCGACCTACACGTCAGATTGCAGCTGTCTCTCCCCCCCCCCCCCGACAACAGGTCGCCGTCTCAAGCAAGACGCTGTAAGCTCCCAATTTGTTTCGCGACATATCTAGCAGTGTACGTGAGTGAATATAAGGAGACAAGGTTGAGAAACGAAAGATCGCTCGTGGTCCGTGGCCGGTTGGTTAAGATTCTGCTCTAGCATTCACCTGGAATTGCACAAATCACAGTGCAGTGTGAAAAATCCGCCACCGATGCCACTACGAGTTAACACTGAGTCATCGCAGCCGGGCGAGTCCTCGTCCGCAAAGCGGTTTAACCGAAGCGCAGTGCCGCCGAACACGTACGCGTCGCCGGCATAGAGCGGGTGGCGCGGAAAGGGTGCGAGTGCACAACGAGAGCCAGGCAGGAAGCGACAAGAAGAGACAGTCGTGCGCCGCGTGGCGGAGCGGAGCGGTTCCGCCGTAGCTGCCTGCGGGCGACGCGCCAAGCCAGGCGCTCGGCGCTCCGAGACGATGCGCGCGGCTTTTGTGTCCCTTTTCCCGATTAACTTCTTCCTTCCGTTGAGTGCTGGGTGATTTTCGAGAGAGAGAAAGAAAAAAAAGAAGAAAGAACTTGGATAGGAAAAGCTCTTTTTTTGCGTCGTTCTGGGGATTCACTGCTTGGTGGTCAGATGCAAAATACAAGTGGATATTTGTTATAGTTTTGATGATGTTCGCAATGGGGCTGACATGCAAACCTCCGTGTCGTTTAAACTTCAAGCGTTGTGATTGCAACCATAAGGCCTAGCTTTGAAACGCCATGTTTTGTACGGTAGATGTCCACATTCTCATTTTAATCCATTATAGCCCATCTGCTGGTGCTCATGTCTTTTGTGTCCCTTTCATGATTACTTCTTGCTTCCGTCGAGTGCTGGATGCTTTTCGAAAGAAAAAAAAAGCTTAGAAAAAGTTAACTTTTGCGTCGTTTTAAAGATGTACTGCGCTGTGAGCTTTTTGGAAGAGGAAGAAAAAAATAACACGTTGAGTAGGAAAATCACCTACTTTTGCGTCGTTCTGAAGATTAGCCGTTTGGTGTTCCGCCAGAAGTGTGCATTTTTTTAAATGAATATTGCAATGCGTGATCCAAAGAGGATTTTACCAGATAGTTAAGAAATACAAAAGTTATTAATGGAATAAATGAGAATCAGGGAATAAATGTACACGTAGGCTTCCGCGGCTCGAGTCTATTACTTCTAGGCTGTCCGGGTAATGCCGGGTGTCCAGCCTATCTGCCAACGACGCGGCGTCACCCGGACAGCCTAGAAGTAATCAGGGAATAAACGCAATTGATATGCTGTAGGTCACGTTTATTGATAATGAAAAAGTTAAGAAGGAATTTTCGTTTGATTCTATTTTGGTAAGGTTTCTGTTTTCCTAACAAGAAATGGGAGTGCAGATGGTATATAGTTTATATGAGCATACAACTTTGTAGAAAGTTGTAGAAAATAATTTTTTATGGGTGGAGTACCTAATTCATTATGAATTTCTTCTTTGGGAATAAACTTAAGCTTTTAAAAAGTACTAAAGCAAGAATTTTGGAATATTTGAACTCTGTTAATCAATGATTTTGAAGCAGAACCCCAGATTGAGCAGGCATAAGTCAGAATTGAACGGATCATTGTTAGATGTATTCATATTTAGGTATTGACGTTAAGGAAATATGAATACTTAACTAATGGAAGAAGTTGATGCCAACGTTTATTAACTAAAGAGATTCTGTGGAGAATATTGTTTTTTCCTCTGAAGTTTGTATGTACTTGTATTGAAGTGACGTGTGCATATAATGCAGGTGAGCATTTACTCTACTTCAACATTACCACGGAAAGCTCTTGTGATATATTCTGTGATTTATTTACAGCTGCCTCTGACAGGTCATTAGCTGTTGCAGTGTCAACCAATCGGGAGCTTCCACGTCACTCTAGTGACCTACCTTCGGATTGCATGACACCGTAACAGCTGACGTTAGGCAGCTCTAAATAAATCCAGGTACAATAATTAACCTAAAGGTGTATTATTGAAATTAATCTAATTATTATAATTAGATAATGTAGTGAACTTTCTAAATCCATTGCAACCTGCCATATTATATTGCTTGTGTCTCTTGTGTGCATTTCTTGATTGACTACTTTCCATTATTTATGTTCAGACTTGCGATTGATTGCAAAGTTTCACTATGAACTGGCCCGACAGAAATGTGCGTATTTGATGTATAAGAGATGGTAATGCCATACAAACTTCCAGTGGTATAATCAAAATGTTAATTTTAATTGATGAATAGGAGTTTGGAAATGCATTTCATTTTAAAAATGAATGAAAATAAAAGTAAGTAGGATTGTCTCTGTAGGTAATAAAATAATTAGATGAATGTAACAAAAGTGGTCTAATAATTCACATTTTATTTCTTATACAAGTTTACTAAATATTACCAGTTTTATTTCTTACCAAATTTGCAGATTTATTAAATATTAGTTCATTTTCCCCATTCGAATTGGTGTTCCCTTTTCGAAAAGAAAACTTCAATTGAACAACCCCTAAAGTCAGGAGAAATTGTAATTACGCACTTAACATGATTACAGTTGGTTTATAGCATTAATGCTTTAGTATGTCGCATTTCACAGTTCCACGAAGTGTCGAAGTATTGCTAATAGTGAAAAGTTGAAAACTATTGTACTCAGAACGAGGCGTGCCAGATATTCATTCAACAGTTGAACGCTAGGGTGCCGAATGCGTGGGCTCGTGTTGTCTAAATGCCTTGTAATACGAACAAAACCTTCGTTTTGTGCCAGGGGGCAAACCATGTAGTAGGTGCTGTCAATTACATTTTTACGGGCCTCGTACGCGTTGGCTTTTCTTTCCACGGTCTGTTATTTCTCTTCAAGCGCAGTCAACCATTGCAGCTGTACACACATGTCGATACAGGGTGGCGTGCTCTGATGGATTGACTGCTGTTTTCCTTTTTTTTTATCCCGCATCCAGGGGCTGGGAAATGTGTTCCTCCTTCTCCTCTTCGTAGTTTGATTGACGTCGAGCCAGAACCACGAGACTGCCTGTGGCCCACAAAAAGTCGATCCGAATTTTAATTACAGTTCTGAATAAACTCCGCTAAAGTTTTCATTTTGGGAGCACAAATGCCGTTCTGTGGACGTGTAATGCCGTCTTCATTTCCTTTATTTGACGTAGTCTGTTTCTGGTGTTCTGTATGCACTAAATGGAATCATTTCGATTCCGTTTTTATGATTTGGACAATGTTTCAGCTTTATTACGGACATTTCCCCGAAAAAGAGTTTTTTTGTTGATTTTCCCGTAGAGTGGTTTCGTATTATGTTTTATAGCCCTTGGGATGTAATTTTGTAATTACAGTGTAGTCTTTCATTGTAATTGAAAGTTTAATGGAAGCCTATGGTTTGTGAAATGTTTTGTTGACTTGGAAAGGTGGGTTGGAAATAAGCGAGGAGATTGGCGAATCAGGAAACACGTGTATAATAATAATAGAGAGAGAGAGAGTAGAAATTACGAGACATTAAGACTAAAGACATTGACATCCAGCAGTGTGAAAGGGGAAAGTTTAAATAATTAAATTACGGATGAATAAAAACACCACTGAAGACCCTCGAAGAAAAAGTATTTTCTAACAAAAGAAAGGATTAGTACATGAAAGAGAGCATGTGCCGGGATAAAAAATTAAATCAAATAACTTACGAAAGATTCTCAATTAATATTTTTTCTTTTATTTCGATATTCTGCGTTTTTAAAAAAGAGAGTTTTAAAAAATACCTATAGTCAGGCTCGCCGATGTCATTTCAATTGTCTCTGTTGAATACGTGCAGTAATTAGGAGGTGATCTAGAAAATGTAAAATATCGCATGATTGAAAAACGAATTCTAGTTTGAAAATTTCAATTTTTAATTTTGTCGGAAACTTGTGATTGTAAAAACTCTTTCTCTATTTCTCTCTCTCGCTTTCTCTCTCGCTCTCTCTCGCTCTCTCTCATTCTTTTGCTCTCTCTCATTCTCTCGCTCTCTCTCATTCTCTCTCTTTCTCTCTCATTCTCTCTCTCTCATTCTCTCTCTCTCATTCTCTCTCTCATTCTCTCTCTCATTCTCTCTCTCATTCTCTCTCTCATTCCCTCTCATTCTCTCTCTCTTTTTCTCTGTCCTTTTTAATGACGTTTGTGTTTGAAAACTTTTTACGAGACGTATTGACGGCGATAGCTTCTTTAATATTTTTTTGAATACTACTATACTCTTTCCCTACCTACTACCCGTGTCTGTACCAAGCTGTAAAACTATTCATTTTACAGTAATATTGCTTAACGCAAATCAAAACAGCGTAATATTTGTAATAAATTGAGGTTTAATGACAACATTTCATACATATATTACATCTACACATGAAGATAACCACAACTTGAATGATTTTGTCTTCAAGTGCACCGAAGGTGAATAACATATTTTACAATACTATTCCTCCTGAATCATTGCAGTGATTCATGATATGTCGTTATAGTGATAAAACTACTAGTATTTGAACAGGTTTAATGTTTCTTTACATGTCAAAAAAAGTATTTTCATTATATTAATTACGATATGAAAATATACATATGATCCCTTTTTACTGTGATGTATACTATTTCGCAGTGGATCTTCTGTAGCTATCGTGTTGAGTATAGGTGACATTCATAGGTCGTCGACCTAGGCTGTAAGGCAATTAAGTAGATACTGTGAAACTGGGAAAAGTCATTTCGGGCGCGGCGGCCGGTGGAGGAGGGAACCAGAGCGCGGGCGGCGATGGGCGCGGGGGCCAGCGATGACTCTGTGCCGCGCCGTCGGCGGGTGGGCGTGCCAGGGGGGCCGGGGGGGCAGGCGACGTGCGGGTGATTGCGGCCCTCAAGGCAATCCACTGTCTGGCCGTGAATGTTTATAGGGGTCTGTTCAGCGCGCGGAAAGTGATTTTGCAGGCAAATATCTTTTTGGTTTTTTATTTTATATAAATATTCATATTTTTCTCTTTAAATTGGCCTTCACATTATGCTGATATTCCTCCTATAAGAATTTTTTTCATAATAAGTGAAGTCCTCCTCTCATTGAGCGATGTGCTGGCTGCGATACTTTCAGTTATTGTTACACAATGCCGCGCATAAATACCGAAAGACTTTGAAATCCCGAAAGTAAATTGAGAACTTGTTGAGAAGCTAAGCAACACAAAGTCTCAATAGGAAGTAGTTAATGGAAATTGTTTGTTTTGATGGGCCACGTAATGGAGCTGGCGTGTTCGGGCGATTGCACCTAAATTATCTTTTCTGAATTTACTTTTGTAATAGGAAACTTCATAAGGCAACTTCAATAGATTTAGACTTAAAGAGTTATCATTGCGAGGATAGGATATAGCGTGTACCCTTAAAACATTTGTAATTACTAGAAATTTGGGGAAATAAACGATAGATTTCGAGTGTAGATGATTTTTTTAACAAAAAGAAACTGTTTGGAACCTACATGTTGCATGCAATGCAGGAGCTCATTGCACATGGTACCATGCAAGTTCCAAAGAGTTTGTTTGTCCAATCATTCATCTGCACTCGAAATCTATCGGGTAATGGGCCCAGAACCTGATAGATCTCTGCATGATTATGTACAATGCGTTCACTCAATAAATTACATTGCCCGATCAGTTTCGATTTGTCAAATCATTCAATTACATTCGGAATGTATCAATAAATTCTTGTTGGCGAGCAAATGGATGGACAAGCGAGCGAATGGGCAGCCGAGTGAGGGAATAGCCGGAGGAGTGAGGGAATAGCCGGAGGAGTGAGGGAATAGCCGGAGGAGTGAGGGAATAGCGGGAGGAGTGAGGGAATAGCCGGAGGAGTGAGGGAATGGCCAAACGAGCGAGGGAATGGCTGGGCGAGCGAGGGAATTGCCTGAGGAGGGAGGGAATGGCCAAACGAGCGAGGGAATGGACGGACGAGCGAGGGAATGGCCGGAGGAGCGAGGGAATGGCCAAACGAGCGAGGGAATGGCCAAACGAGCGAGGGAATGGTCGGACGAGCGAGGGAATGGCCGGAGGAATGAGGGAATGGCCGGAGGAGTGAAGGAATGGACGGACGAGCGAGGGAATGGCCGGACGAGCGAGGGAATGGCCGGAGGAGTGAGGGAATGGCCGGGCGAGCGAGGGAATGGCCAGACGAGCGAGGGAATGACCAGACGAGCGAGGGAATGGTCGGACGAGCGAGGGAATGGCCGGAGGAGTGAGGGAATGGCCAAACGAACGAGGAAATGCCTGGACGAGCGAGGGAATGACCGGTCGAGTGAGGGAATGGCCGGACGAGCAAGGGAATGGCTGGACAAGCGAGCGAATGGAGAGACGAGTGAACGATTGGAGGGACTTGCGCACGGACGTACAGACGTAAAGCGAGCAAATGGCCTTCCGGTTTTCCTACCTTCCATCAGTTTGTTCATCACCAAACCTGAATTTTCGTTTCTTCGCCCATCCACCACCGTCGTATGTCCGGCGGCGTGGTGGTCCTTGCGAAAGGTGGCTCCGAAGCCGGTGCGGCGCGGCGTCCGCGCTTACTGGAGCGGCGGGCGGCGGGCGTGGGGCGGCGCGGCGCTGTATCGGGTGATCGGCGCCTCGCGCGCTGGCGTATCGGGCTGACCGAAAGTGACGGCGACACGACCGGTCCCGTGTTTGCTTACGACTCCCTGGAGGACCCGACACCGGAGACACTCGCGTGTAACCGTGCGGCTCCAACGACACAAGGACGTGTTATGGCGGCGTCAGTTACAAAATGAATCGTAGCGTTGTGGTAACGGCATGCGATGTATTTCTAATTGTAGTGCAGACTTTTTTTTTTTAACGTGGATTGTCGTAACGTCATTGTCGGGTTATTACGTCAACTAACCTTACGGTTCTCAGCTGACGTTCCCTACCTTTAGGCAATAGCCGTGCCGTTTTGGCATCCTAGAGTCCCTTGGCCAGTCTCCACTTCCTGTGTCGAGTGAGTCGTAAGCGCTTTGCGACCGAGCACTTACGTCTGCCGCTGGTAGGTCGTAAGCCCATGGCGGCTTACCCTATTACTGGTAGGGAGGTTTGGTGCGGGTGGCGCCACCTTGCGGCCCAAAAGCGCATTACGGAGCTTCTTTGCCCCTGGCACACAGATAGTCACATTCATACACCATCGGGCAGAGAGGGGACTAGAATTGGAAGGAAGGAATTGAAGGTGATATATGGTGGTTTGGGTTGCCCCTCCCCCCTCCCATTTCACAACACTAAAGCAAAAATTCATGTCCAGGATTCGAAGTTGCCGACACCGCATCTTGCGGCTTCTTTTTTTAACGCGTATCTCATAATGCATGCAATGTAATTTATACTGATAACATACATTTCATTTTACCGCACATTCCCGCATTCCTATTACTTCTTGTGCCGTGAAATTCAGATGAAAGTGGTCATCTAGTGAGTGGAATCCATTTACTTTGTGATCCTCGACATTACACGGCACTTCACTTTATATAGCTGAATTTTACTTAATCATGGTATAATATTTCCGCTGGTACACATGAAAATTACATTATGGAAAAGGGAAATTGTAGGATAAATGTATTTAAACAGAACAGTTCGTTAGAAATTGTTCTAGCTATTAATTTTATTCTCCTATTATAATGGTTAGCCAAATGCCAAAGGGGACCCATAATAGTTGAAAAATAGTATATGTCACTAGTGGATTTAGAATTAAATTGGATTTTCCCCAGCGAGAAATTTCACTATTTGAAAGTCTCAAGTCTGTCCTTGGAAACGGATCTTGTAACGCCTCTTGAACCCTTTTTGTCTGTGGCACGTGCAAGTCCGGAGATGGCGACACAGGAAAAACAATTTTCCTCTTCCTCTCTGCACGAAGAGGTATACAAATGAGGCCGCTTACTTGCAGGACATCTTTTTCCGCCCAGACCTCTAAAGCGCCGCCGCTTCTCTTCCAGCGAAACAGCTGCCTCGGCCCCTCTCCACCCGCCTCCCCACTGCCCATCCCCCCTTCCTTTTCTCACCGCCCTCTCCACACTTTCCGTTTCCGCCGTGCTCTTAGGACTCCACCACGCCCCTTCAAACCTCTTTCCCCTTATCCTCTCCGTCAACCCCCTTTCAACTCCGCTCCCTTCAACCCCACCCCTCAAACACCACCTTCTCACACCCCCGCCCCCTCCACCCGCCCTTCTCTCAACCCCGCCACCTCCAACCCCGCCCACCTCCAACCACGCCACCATCCAACCCTCGCCACCTCCAACCCCGCCCATCACCAACCCCGCCCACCACCAACCCCGCCCACATCCAACCCCGCCCACATCCAACCCCGCCCACCTCCAACCCCGCCCACCTCCAACCCCGCCCACCTCCAACCCCACCCACCTCCAACCCCACCCACCTCCAAAACCCGCCTCCCTCAAAACCCGGCCTCCCTCAAACCCCGCTTCCTCGCCGTCTCCACATTAAACCGCGCCTCATCATCTCCGCCGCTTCATCCTCTCCTCGCCATCGGTATCGCGATCCCCACCTTGTCATCCTCTCCCCCCCACGCCCCTTCCGCGTACCTCTCCCGTCCCCGCTTTTCCCAAAACCCGCCACTCCCGCCTCCGCTCTCATCCCCTACGTAGCCCGCCGCTTGGGCGCTCTTTGTATACTATGCTCATTGCCATGCTGTCGCCTCCGCCCCCTCCACCGCCGCCTCCTCGCCGCCACCCCCAACCCCCGCGACTCGGAGAACGTTTTCTCGCGGAGGCAAGCCATTGTTTCTGTGAATTGGGGAGCTCGCCCGGGTGCGCCAGGCGTCTTTACGTACAGCTCGCCACACTGCGGAAAAAATTAATGATTGTCCGCGAGAAACAGGAATTTTTACTTTCGCGGACATGGAGGTGTGCGAGTAAACATGTTCTAAAGTCGTAAACTTTTTGCGGTTGCAGCATATGTTTACAATATTGCCCACCGGTTGTTTCAAGAGGGGTGCTTCGCGAGTTAAGGACGTTCGTGTGTTTGAGACTTTGTTGAGTTAAGATGATATCTGCCGAAAAGCACAATCAACCTCTCAAGTTGATTGATAAGTTGGTACGTAATTTTTGCCCATTCGTATTCGTTGTTGTTTGGTAAACGCTTCCCTCCAAACAAAAATTTATTTTCCATTGTGAATTAAATAAATAATCACGGCGTTTTTATTGTCCGAAATATTTTTAAATTTCTGTACCTTTTTTAAAAATGTCGGATAGGGAAGATTAAAGCAAACACTTATTATTCGTCTAGTAATTTCTTAAGTTCGCTATAAAACGTAGGCAAAGAAAGTGACTCAAGACCCAATGCGTAGACTTAAGGATGTCAAGAATGTGAGGTAATCGTATGCAGAATGCATGTAGGCTTTCGCGGTGAAGAAGCAAGCTGTTAAAGTGAAACGCAGTGTAATTATGTGCCTTGAGGAAGACGATGAGTAAGTAGAACGTAGGCAGCTTGAGTTAACCTCTGGTGTAGGTCATGTGCATATTCCACTTACGTTATTTTCTACCAAGCGGAAAGATATATCTTTCAGTACTCAAAACCCACACTATTAAGTTTTCCGCAGTGTTTTTTTATTCAATATGTTGATACCTTACTTTCTTCGTTCCCCTTACAGATCACTGTGTTTAATGTCAATTGACATACTGAATGTTATGAAATAAAACTTTCCAGTTTTCCTATCGAGCTTTTGAGGAGTTAAAAATCAAAAACAAAGTTTGGAAGATTGTGTTCTTATTTACTGATTACAACTTGCATGACTTGTAGCCTCTACAGTGCGTGCCAATATAATGGCTTCATAATCTGTCTGGGTATAGTTACAGTGCAAACGGCGGGACCTTGAATATGTTTTATCGAATTTAGTGACAGTCTTTTAGTTTCTGGAAAGGATATAATACATTTAAAAACAATATACCCAAAGTGATGAGGGTGTGAAGGAGAAACTCCCTTCAAAATCGTAACTGTCGTCACTCGAAAATATTATGCCATTGCCCTTTTCAATGGTGCTGGACTCGTGATGAAAATTTGTGCTACTCACAGGTATCCTGAATTACTATCAGTCGCCTTTTTGTTACTTATTACACTACTATGTATAGCGTTTGATCGTTACAAACACAAACGCTAGCTGGCGAAAATAACGTCATCAATTAAGGTTTTCTTCCCCAAGGAGACAAACTGATGCAGCTCGAAGTCCGTTGAAGTTTCTTTTTTTAACTCAGCCGTGGTGGTGGAACCGGAAAGTAATTCAGTGCTGGTGCATGAAATAAAAGAAGTAAGAGTATAATCATAACGGGAGTACAGTGTTGGATGTGGTGAGATATGCGCGCGGAAATTGAAAGAAAATTGCACCCTCTGTCTACATGACAGGTACTTTCGTTATATACCCAGAAACTCGGTAAAAATTCAAAAACATCAAAACAGTTTCGATTTTGATTACAAAAATGCAAAAACATTGATTTTGATATTCCGCTTGTTGCCGTATTATATGTACCGATTGAAGTCCCGTTCTCGGTGCGTCTGTCACATATTACTCCTACAAGGTTCTACGGAAGAGGCATTAAACGTATTGAATATTTGCTTTTCACATTTAGCATTGAGATATGGCAACATCCTTTATGTTCTTGGTATGCTATTGCAGTATTCGTGAAGACGAGTTTTATTGAAATATTTAATTTGGGGCAGAGTAATACGATTATTTACTCTCGAGCAGTGTGCGTCTCACTTTGTAGAAAGCTCTTTTGTGTGGTTTTGTTCTGCATCATTTTAGCTGGTGCTGATCACAAGAAAATTTGTTTTTAAAAATATCTATTTTGGGGGCGGTGCTTGCTTCCATGCCTCTAAACCCAGCGCCATTTTTGCTTATGCAGGCCACTAGTTTCGTAAATGTACAAAAGAATGTTGGTTTTCGGCGAGGGTCATGCCTAAAGCTCCCATAGTTATGCATTCAATTATGAAAAATATGTATATAATTATGAGATTTAAAATAGGTAGATATGCATTAACGACGCAGCAAATATGTACTATAAAAAACGTAATAAAAATTACTAAATTACCATAATTTGTTATTTTCATCCGTTATATTTATCACTGCAGATATAAGTAACATATAGTCTACAAAACAATGCTAATTATGACAAAATTCACCTGAATTGTGAACTGGAACTGCTTCTGAAAGTCATTTAATTTTATATATATCATAGCAGTCATCATTTTAAGGTTTGAAAACAGAAACAACTCTCTGTTGCTTTTGAAAATTGATTTGTACGGGTAAAACAACGTTCCTACCTACACAAACGTGATTGGTGCTTATTGAAAGTTTGCTATTTCTTCCAGCGGCAATGTTTCTTCAATATGTGACCATCAAGGTCTTGCCGATCAGTCTGTTTGAAGAGGCTTTTTAACTTGGGAAAATATCCAGGCCGAAATTTCAGTATCTTCCAAAAATTACAATCAGTTCCTAATGTAAAATAACTCCTCTTATTAACTTATTATTATTATTATTATTATTATTATTATTATTATTATTATTATTATCATTATTATTATTACTAGTAAAAAGTAGAAACTACATCAATAAAGTAATTAATAATTACATGTTGTACAAATTATCCTGTGAAAATAGCAAAATATGTATCATTCTAACAATATTCTCCAAATATAATGCAATTATAAAGACTCTGAAAATACGTAAAAACAAATTTTGATCATCCTTCGCTCCTCTCCGCCCGCTCCCACTCTCCGTGCCCTCTGTCGTCCTTCCGCCCGCCCTCCGCCAGTCCCGTCCGCCCCACCGTTACTCTCCGTCCGCGCCCGTTCTACTCTGTACGTCCCCCCTCCCCGCCCCCGCCCGCCTCATTTCGCTAGCATTTCGCTTCCCACTCCCTGGCTTGCCACCCTTCCCCCTCCCAGCGGCCCACCGCGATCCGCCAGCCCGCCCGCCCCCTCTTTTCACCTCCGCTTCTTCGTCTTCCGCACGCCCCTCTCTTCCCCCAGCCTGAATCCCGAGACGCCGCGTCCATCCGCCTCTAATTAAGTGGCGCGCGCCGTGCGCATCGTTGTCACGCGCCCTCAGCCCCTCGGAGCATGACCGCCGAAAAATGGTTTACGCCAGACCCGGCCGGCCCCGAGCCCCGCAGCGCCGCCGTAGCTGGGACCCGCGCGACGCGACAATCCAGGAGATACAGCTAGATACAGACTTTTTCATTTATTTAAATATATGCCACATTTTTAAATGCCCACCGAACAAATTCACTGATAGGCGACTGATAGTAATCAGACCTTGAGTAGCACAAATTTCATCACGATCCAGCACCATTGAAAAGCAAGTGATAATATTTTCGAGTACGACAGTTACCGATTATTGAAGGGAAGTTTCTCCCATTCACACCCTCATCAATTGGTATATATGTTTATTAAATTATTCAATCCTTTCCAGAAACTAAATACTACTAAATTCGATAAACATATTCAATGTCCCGCCGTTGCATTTGAACTATACCCCCATACAATATGAACCATTATATTGGCACCGCACTGTACAGCTACAATCATGCAATTGTAATCCAGTAAATAAGAACACAATCTTCCAATACTGTTTTTGATTTTTAAGCTCCTGCAAAAGCTCAATAGGAAAACTGGAAAGTTTCTATTCATAACATTCAGTATGTCAATTGACATTAAACACAAGGATCTGTAAGGGGAACGAAGAAAGTAAGTATCAACATATTGAATAAAAAAACACTGCGGAAAAACTAATAGTGTGAGGTTTTGTACAAAAGAATATTATCTTTCCGCTTGTAGAAAATAACGTAGTGGAATCATGCACAGACCTACACCAGAGGTTAACTCAACTCCTACGTTCTACTTACTTCATGCGTCTTCCTCAAGCACATAATTACACTGCGTTTCACTTAACAGCTTCTTCTTCACCGCGAAACCACATGCATTCTGCATTAATCTTCCTCGTGG
>BOPP01000076.1:4283639-4371679 GCA_017312745.1 Gryllus bimaculatus | reverse complement strand
CGGGCGGAGAGCGGCCAGAGGGTGGGCGAAGGCCGGGCGGAGGAAGGGCGGACGGCGGTCCAACGGAGGAAGGGCACATGATTTTTAGGTTTACTATTTTGTAGAATGACGTACGTAATGATTATAATTCCATCTTGAAATGTTCGACCCATATGTCTAATTAACTTTGTAACACCAATAACAGGAGAGGAGTTACTAGGAGTTAAAAGCCTAATTAGACAAAACGTTTCCCATAACAAATAACACGAAAATGTAGCATGCCCCAAAAGTAGCATCATGTTCGACTCTAACTAGATATCTAGCTCGAATTCAGCCGCTATGTAGAGGAGATATTCTAGCGGCCGTCTGTTCTGAACGGCAGTTTTCAGTGGTTTCTCCGATTCCAGGCCAATTCCAGTGCAGTACTTAACAAACGGGCCACGGACCGAACGCGAGCATTCCTTCTTTATCCTTCTCGCATCTTCACCCCTTACTTTCACACCCTTACACGTACATGCTTGACACTACCTCACATGTCGGGAGAATTCAACTTGTCCCCCGCCTGGTGGGACTGTGCCCGCTGGTGGGAGATTTCTGGACGAGGAAAACTCCCACCCGCCGACATGTATGTTGGAGCCGCATCTCACCAACCAGCTGAAAGAGAACACCGCCCCCTCCCGTGATAAGAACTATACTTACGGGCGTAATGGTAATACCAGTTGACGCGCCTGGAAATGCGATAAAATCAATCATTGAATAACACGCTGCGAGCGGGCCGCGTGAACCGCATCGTGTGCCACTGTGCGCTGCGTCGCGCTGGCGCGGAGAGAAAGTGTTGGTCCGCCGCACGTGCTCGATCCAGTTATGTTGGTAAATGGATATTACGAGCTGAGCTCCGTGTCATGGTGATTTTCATAGTGGGATTACTCAGCAATACGTGCTCGTTAAAATCCTCAACAGAATGGATCTAAAGTTGAGTGTTCGTAGTGGTTCTCGTGTTTGAATAGAACTGTGAGTTGCTGTTATTTCCAGTCTCCCTTTTTATTCGATACGCCGAAGGGAGTTTCGAATTTGAAATTGGACTTAGATAAAGAATCCTTGGAATTACTTGCTAAGAGTGTTACGGTTGTGACGGAAGCGTGTTCGTAGGTAGTTCATTACCTTTTCTTTCGCGTGAGAATTACCAGTCTTCGCGCAAAATGGAAATACTCCGAAGCAAATAAAAAGAAGAAAGCTCTTCAATGCCTGTCGTTCGTACTATCGACGCTCAAGAGAAGTACAACGTAACTTTCTTTGTATGTCGCTGGTGTGTGCGTTGGCAGGGAGTAAGCGAAGCGCTCTGTGCAATAGATCTTGATTGTGTTGGTCTCTAAGATGTGATGTATGCCAATATTGTAGAATGTGTATTGTGTAAAGCCGCATATTTGAATTCCCAAATTTGTGCCTAACATTACTGACTCGGTGTGACCCTAAGAACGCATAACCGCCTTATTCCTTCATTACAAATTATTCTCCGGAACGAAATAATTAATATTTCCTAAATACTAAACCATTGTGTACGAACGGAAATCCTTAACTTTCTGTCTAGTCATTGAATTATCAAACTTATATTACTGAGATAATGCAATTTGTAATGATTAAGGTACGGTGCAATCGCAGAGAAGAGAAGGGACTAAGAAACGTTCAGTGTTCGCCTGAGAAACTTTCTCCATTAGTGATACTACAAAATGATTTCAAAGTTCGTTAAACTCTCTTACGTGTAATGAGAAGCTATGCCCGAAAGTCCTCGAAAGACACAAGTGTGGAACGAGAAGAAACAATTTTGAAACATTTCTTGCGTATTTTTTAAGGCAAAATAATGCATCTATAAAATCTGATTATTCTTTTGCATTCTGAGAATAATTAATTAATTGTTCGGAAATGTTTTACTCCTGATATTTTCGTTCTTTCTTCATAATAGTATTTGTTTCTTTTGAGTTTAGAAGGATTTAATTGTCTTATTCTTCATATCGTGAATATGTTTATACTCGTATATTGGACTTTTATATTTTCATGATAAGTTGAAAGCTAAATCACAGCAACAATAAATATAATCCTAAATTCCTTCGACGTCCAGGATATCTCATGTCGCTGTAAAATTTGATACCAATCAAAGAGATACAGCGATTGGTCTGCGTATGATACTGATGTGCCGTTTTCTTTTGCTTTAGTGTTATCTTTCTAACTTTTCTACCACTTTACCATCCGTGTCTGTTATCTTCCCCGAAGAAAGTTTCCATACCATCTTCACAATGAAGCTCAAACCAATGTTTATATCGAAAATGTTGAGGATAGTTAACTCTCTTGAATATATTCTTATATTTTTAAATGTATATCTTACATTTTTTTAAATATATTGTTAAAATTTTCATTACAAGTATTTGTAAAAATTTTCTGTATGTAGTGACTTTTATATTACTTTAAATTAACAGTCCATAATCCTTGCTTTTTATGTACAGTTCGGAATAATTATTTACCAAAACAATGGATGCAACAATGATGCTTCTGGCTTCAAGTGGAGTGTGTGGCTCGGAAATTTTGACGTTACTTGGGCGCGCGTTCCACAAAATGGCGGAATAATTAATGGAAGTTTCATTAGATAAGTAGGCCTCGTTTAGAGCGATGAGTGATGACAACGTTAAATCTCTTGTTCTCTTATTTTGTTTCGTATTTTTTTCCGGAGAAGGTCGATTTCATTCTGGACGTGGATGTCGGCCGTTTCTGACATTTCACACGCGTGTGTGCACGGCGCCTTCCGAGTAACAGTTGCTTGCACAGCGACGCGTTCCTTCCTCGCGCGTCTCTCGCATCGTGCTAATGGACGGTGTGGATCTTCCCGGTTTTCTTCCTGCCCGGTGGACGCGCACCCGAGCTCGTGCGGGCGCCATCCGCGCTCGGCGTGAACAGTTTTAGACGCGCCGCGGAGGGGGCGGGGCGGAGCGGGAGCCGGGCTGAGAGGAGCGGGGACGGAGTCTGAGTTTGGAGGTGGGGCTGGGGGAGAAGCAGGTCTGAGTATGATGTAGGATAGTCAGGCTGGGGGGAGGAGGGATCTGATGGCGGGACCGGGGGGACGTGCCTGAAAGTGGTTGGCGGATCGCGGGGTGAGACAGGGATGTGGCAGGGGAAGAGTCGATGCGACTGCCAGCGGGACCAGGGGAAAGAGGAAGAGGGGTTTAGAAAGCGGGGGTAGCAGAGGAAGGAAGAATGAAGGTGGGAGGGGCGGGGCCGGAATCGGGCGGGGGCGGGTTAGGAGGATGAATCTGTTAAAGGACAGGGGGGTTTCGTGGGAGGGGCGGTGCGACCCGTGGTTGTGGGGGTCTAGAGTCGGGGAGGAGCGGTACCACTGAGGGGCAGGGCCAATGGACGGGGATGGGTGTGCGGCACGGAGGACGGGTTCTGAAGGGCGTGGCTGCGGAATGCAGCTGAGGTTTGGGGGCCTGCCGGTGGAAGACGCGCGGGGCCGGGAGACGCCGCATAGAGCGAGGGGCACGGAAGCCTGGCCAGCGAGGCGGGAAGCGTGCTGGAAGCGCGGGGAGGCGGCGTAGAGCGCCTCCAGCCAAATATTTTGCGCGCGCGCGGGTCGGTGCCCCGGGCGCCGCCTTGCCGCCCGCACAGGTGTTTAGGCGGCACCGCCCTCCCCGACGCCTTGCCAGCGACCCCCTGTGTCAGCGGAGCCTCGGTTTTCCTGCGTTGGCGGGGAAACCCTTTCAATAGCCGCCAGCTTGCTTTGTATCCTGGTACCGTCTTCAATCTCCGGCCACACCAAACACAATATGTTTGCAATTCATTTTTATATAGTACCTAGTTTTAGTCTATTTTTGATATTCATCGCTCATAAAAACAATGTAAATGAAAAGAGTTAAATTATACATGTGGATTGCTACCCAGTGTTTCATTTGGATGATGTTTTGCCGTCCGATTTTGATTGTCATCAGAAAGTGGTGTACCACCTTAAAAATTGCCCTAAGAATATGAACTTATTACAATAAAACAGCTAAAGTTAAATGTATTTCTTTAGTGATTTTCCTCGTTTGGGAGCACTGTTGATCTCCGGCGCGTGCGTTGCGAGCCACTCATTAGCCAGCGGTGAATGTTAAGGCTGTGCGGAACGCGAGGTATCCTGGGATCGCTATTCAAGCGGGCAGATTCTCCGCCCGCATTCGCGCGGCGACAGGTTCGGTTGCAGAGAACCCGTTTATACGCTCTGCGAGGATTACTGTCAGTTCTCTCTCTATATTTAGTTAATTTCTCATTACTCAATGGTTGGATGGAGGTGGAAGGAACTATTTCGAGTTAACGCACAGATATTCGTCTTTCTGCGAGTAGTAACGGTGTTTTTTCGATGTTGGCGTTAAATATGAAATGTTTAAATAAGAAAATTATGGGTTTAAAATATTTGAATTAATGGGAATGTAATTTATCGTATCGAATTGATACGCAACAATACTCAGCATATTCTTCAGTCATTAGCGTTCACTGCGACACTGTTAACAGAGGAAGATTCCAAGATGCGTAATTGCAAGGATGAAAATGGTTTGAGGAATGGAATTAAAGAATCTCTTGTAGAATCGGAATGGTGGAGGCAAGTGTAAGCTCATCGTGATTTTTTTATTTACAGAATGAAAAGTAAGATAAGGGCTAAATATTCACAGAACGTTTTTATTTATGCATTAATCAATACATGGTAGCTACATATTTTTGTCTCGTTTAATATCAGGGGACGTGAGTATTTAAAAATTATTCTTATTTTTATCTTATATTTCAAATGTTGTTATATGTGTTGATATGGTACACCCTACATAATTTTGTCTCGTATAATATCGGGTTACAGCCTACTAAGTAAAAACTATTATTTTCAATATATTTAAATTTTTTTTTCTGGAGATAAGGTACACCCTCACTTGGTCAATGAAGTAAATGCGAGAACCGTCTGTTGAAATCTCACAAATAGTCCAAAGTATTTAGAAGCCATTTCCGAATCGCTAAATGTCTGTGTTTGCGTCGGCGTGTTGCTCATTAACAGGTCATTACGCGTCAATATTTGAAGCCCAGAGCCATTCAGCCCAGAGCTTTCAGCCGCTGAATATGCACCAACCCTCTTGCTTCGGGTGAGGAGACCGGCCACGTGATCATTAACCTTTGCGTTTGCGTCACAGAATATTGAGGCGCCAATTTGTGAAATTGATTGCGAATATCCGGCGTGGATTGACTGCTGTGGTGTGTGGGTGTATGAAAAAAAAATGGAAAAAGTCTGTGCGAGTAGACGAATTTCCAGGTTCTATCACAACTTGACAGTCGTATTTTTGTGGCGACGAAAATTCACTTACCTCTAAAGGTCTAAAAGATCAGAAAAAAATTAGACAGCAATGAAGTTTTTTGGGTATATTTTCAAATGATTGTGGACATTTTTTGTATTTATAACAGTGAAGATATCCTTTAAAATTCTCATTTGCTGTTTTTTTTAACATTTTTAATTTTCTAATCAGTACAGCAGTGATCAGAGCACTACGAATCTTATAACTCGAAGTGAAGATGAAACACGGGGAGACAGCAAAATTAAATCATGGAAGTTCGAATTATGTGTTCGTGATTTGTAGTTACCTGCCTTGATTCAATTTGGTTTTCATCTCTATTACAACCGGATGCATTCTCCATCTTCAGTGTCGTTACTACACGTTTTGTATTAGCCATGCATTACAAATCATACCTCATAACTCCCGGATTGTTTGAGAATACAATTCATGCCATTTTTATGTATAGTGCTCTAGTGGTTTAACGAAGTAACCAAGCAAGTTTTGGTCAATATTAATGATGATTTGATGTCGGGAGTCGCAAGATATCCAGTTGGTTCAAAGTGAATATTTACTTCTACTAATAAAATAGAAAGTATCCAGTCTACTCCAGTTTCGTCTTATTATTTTGTTGGTTTTTTCGTCTACCTCATCCTTCAGAACATACGATCATATTATTTTATATTTGTTTAAAACCAAAGGCAGATATTTGCATGCGCGTGTCCTGCGAGCGCCCGTGTGTGTGAGTGAGTGTGTGAGGAGAGGATAGGACAAGGATAAGGTAGGAACGATCGCGCATTTTCTTCCGCCCTTTTGTTAGGGTACTGCCCTGGCATTCATCTGGTATTGATATTTTATGGAAACCGTGAAAAACTACGAGAAGCAAACCGCTAGAATTAACCTCCAGACAGCAGCTAATTTTGACGTATTTGTTTTGTAGGATGTCGAAAATCTGTCACCATCGGTCCTCAGATCCTAGAACCATCGAGTTCGCGATGCTTCAGGGGCAACGGCAAGCGTGCGATGGGAAAAGGGGCGAATGAATGCATTGGTGGAACGGCATGGGCGAATGAAGGCAGGTCGGCGTGAACCGAAGCAATGGATTGGGACGGGGCGCGATGGAACGAGGCGGCTTTGAATAGAACGGGCCATGTTGGGGAAGGGCGGGACAGACAAGTAGGATGAGAAGGGAGGCGAGGGGAAGAGAGGCGGGGCGAAGTAAAGCGAAGGCGAAGCGAAGAGAGAAGAGGGTGGCGTGATAAAGGAAGCGGGTAGGGATGGGTGGGAAATGGTCGATGGGGCGAGGCGGGGAGAAGGAGGCGGGGCAGGGCGAAGCAAAAGCGGGGGCAGGCCTGGGGCGAAGCGAGTGGTCTCGAAAGCGAGGTGGCTCGAAGCGAGGTGGTCGAAGCGAGGTGCTGCGAAGCGAGGGTGGCGCGAAGCGAGGTGGGCGAAGCGAGGTGGCGCGAAGGCCGAGGTGCGCGAAGCGACGCGAAGCGAGGTGGCGCGAAAGCGAGGTGGCGCGAGAGCGAGGTGGCGCGAAGCGAGGTGGCGCGAAGCGAGGTGGCGCGAAAGCGAGGTGGCGCGAAGCGAGGTGCGCGAGCGACGAAGCGAGGTGGGCGAACGAGTGGCGCGAGCGGGTGGCGCGAAGCGGGAGTGGCCGCGAGCGAGGTGGCGCGAAGCGAGGTGGCGCGAAGCGAGGTGGCGCGAAGCGAGGTGGCGCGAAGCGAGGTGGGGTGGGGCGAAGTGCAGCGGGGCTGGAATGGGTGGGAAAGGTGGGTCGGGGATAGGCGAGAGGGACGGGGCGAAGCGGGGCGGGGCATGGTGAGAGGAAGGTGTGCGTGAGTGGGCGCGGCGTGGCGACACGGAAGTCCCGCGGCCACGCGCGTGACTCACGCGGGTCGACATTTACCTGAGTCGCGCGGCGCGTTGCTGCCTCGCATCGGTGAGGAGCTGCAGACGGCTGCAGCGGCCACGACTCGGCCGTGATGACGCGTGTGAAATGAGAAGTGGTGAAAGGGACCGTGATTGGACAGGCTGGGAGGCGGGCGTGTGGCTCGTGAGAAGTTTGGTAGAGTACCCACCGTGCTTCTGAATCCGTTATCTGATGCTGATACAGATTCTTTTTGACCGCAAAGGTTGACATAGGAAGAATTTAGTTTAAAAAAATAGTAGGGTTTGCAGAAAATTCAATATTTAATTTACCACCACAAAGAGACTAAATGTGAATGGAATCGCCAACCCCCCCCCCTCCCCAAAAAATTGGAGGTCCTTTATGACCCTCCTACAAGTTCAATAGGGATATGCCAGAACGTCCGACGAATGTAACTCTTAATACTTGCAAAATGTGGCGTAAAAATTAGTTTTGCGGTGGCTTTATGTATTTAACTTCCACTTGCATATGCAGAAAGAAACCACCCTTTACTTGAAACTGACAGCCCAAGCGGTTGTGAGGACGTGGACGTTAATGAAGGCGTGATGACGGGCATTAAGTAAGCGGAGGTGAAAACGACAGTGATGGTTTGTGTGAGAAAGGAAGGTTGTCAGGGAAACATAGGATGTGTGAGGAGGTGGGTGAAGACTTTCTGTGAGATCAAAGGTCACATATGAAGTTTTTAAATTACGATTGGAAGAAGTTTTCATTTATTTATCAATTTCAGTAATTGACTCTAAATGTATTTCGTAATATTCTCAGTGTTGTGGCAATTTTCTATGTTTTTAAATTGTTATCAATTGTTATTTAAAGTGGCAGTTTCAATATATGACTTCTGAGCCATTATTAGGCAGTTTTTCCCTTCCTACTAAAAAGTACGTTTTAAGAGAAACATGTTATATTACTGGACAAATTGGTAGAAGTATTTATAATTTTTTGTAAGTACTTCTAAATATGTACGCTCTCTGACAACCTGACTGTAAACATCAAGAATCACTTGCGATGTTTTTGACCAAATAATTGCTTGTGTAATATTGAAAAAAGGTAAATGTTGTATGATAGAGACTTAATCAGAGAAATCTACTGTAATCACTAATTAAATTCTACTTTTTTAGAATGAAAAAATGTCGCTTAATTGTAACTCCCAAAGCCTTGCTTTTCATCGCGTTACCATACTTTCCAGTCTTGATGATAGCCGGACATTCTTCCCATTCAGTTAATTTATTTTTGTTTCCGATATTGAGTGCAGAGATGAGTTAAAAATTAGCATAAAATATCAACGTATGAGCATTTAGAGAAACATAAAAATTAATCTGATTAATCCTAATTGTAGTGTAAATGTTCTTGTGTGAAGTAAAGCGAGTGTAAAGTAATGAACATTTTTAATAAATATATAGCTAGCGTCGCGGGGAAAGACCATGAACTATGGTGGCTGGACAGGGGAGCGTGACAGACGACGATGAGGAGGCGGGTTCGAGGATGCTGATAGGCTCGGGGAGGGGGTTAAATCGGGACTATGGCGCGGTCAAGTTAGAAGGGATGAGAATGAAGACATGGCAGCATTTACGAATGCGAGGCACTAACGTAGATGCTACAGGCGAAGCTGTCGACTGTACGACGGTGGTGCAGAGATAAAGGGCTGGAGCGTGCACGTGGATGAAGTTGGCTACGGAGCCGGGATGCGGGTGGGCAGGTGAGGGACCGACTCGGGGTTGAAAGCGGGGATGAATGTTTTGGCGAAGTTGCAAAAGGACCGATGGTAGTGCAGAGATTAGTTGGGTGCAAGCGTTAGTGACGATGAAGACAATGGCGGAAGGGGGATGAAGATGTGGCGGATGAGGAACCGCGGAGGGGCAGATGGGAGAACCAGGATGAAGGTGTGTCGAATGAGTGACGCCAGAGGCGGAACGGGAATGAAGGTAAGAGTTGAAGGTTTTGGCGAAGCTGAAAAGGGGCTGATGAAGGGTAGAGACAGCGGGGTGCATGACGGATGAGGGGCAGAGGGGGTAATGAAGATGAAGGCGCGGTGGATGAGAGGAGGCTGCTGGGCAGAGGGGAGAACGGGGATAAAGACTCGGAGTATGAGGGGGAGTCGCGGGGTGGAGTGGCAAATGAGGATGAAGGCATGGCGCCTGAGAGGAGGAAGGGCAGAAGGGAGAGCGCCGGTAAAGGCATGACGGATGAAGGGCGGGGGCGGGGAATAGGGGAGAAGAGGAAGAAGGCGTTCCGGGGGAGGACGGAGACGGGGCAGAGATGGGAACGGGGATGGAGGTGTGGGCTACGCTGAAGGCGGTGAGTGTGGAGGCGCAGAGAGGTCGTTTGCGCAAGAGCGTGCCGTGCGTGGGCGGACGGTGTGTATGTATGTGTGTGTGTGTGTGTGTGTGTGTGTGTGTGTGTGTGTGTGTGTGTGTGTGTGTGTGGAGAGCCCGAGGCGAGACGCCGCCGAAGGTTATGTTGCGCTCGTGACGGGCGAAAAGGCTTCGTGATGGGGCCAGCGCAGAGGTCCTCTGGCGGCTGCGCATTAGGGACGGTCAGTCTCTTCTGGCCCCTGCACTACGTTTACTCGATTCGTCACCTCACAAGCCCTGGAAGTTACGAAACTGTTGGGTGGTTTCGTAATAAAACTCTTGATCACACTTTAGACTTAACTAACCTAATTAATCTAGATCTAAATACCAGTGTATTGTAAGCTTTTCTGGTACGCATACGGTTCTGTGAATCAACCCATGGAGTGCGCTCGCTATCGAACGGCTTCGTGTTAATTCGCTCTTGCTGTTAAATAAAAGTGAATGCCTTGCCTGTGCGTCCAGTAAGTTAATGAAATCCGTGCACGCCAATTTGGTCACTAGTCTCGAAGGTGTAGTGCATGCGATTATCCGGGAGGTGGTGTTCCTCCGCTGAAACGCGAGATCCTACGCCGACCTCCACGTCTACGTGCACTGTTTTCCTCAAACTATATTTCCCGGAGGTGCACCGTCCTGCCATGGCAAGCTCTAAGCTCCCGATTGGGGTCTCGTCATGCGTTGTGTTGAAAGATAGTACATGAAATGTGTATGCGTTTTGGTGGAAGGGGAAAGGCTAAAACAAGGAAGAAGGAAAGATCGCCTGCGGTCAGTGAACCCCGTTTGTTACAACTCTGCTCCAGAATTCTTTGGGTGTTGATCGGAGAAACCCCGAAAAACTAAACGATTTGAGCTGCCGACTGCTAGAATTCTCCTCCAGTCAACTGCAGAATTGTAGCTCTTCGTTGATAACTACCATAGTAGTTCGAATGACGCAAACAGCTGAGTGCAGAACATGCGGCAGAACATCCTTATGACGAGTTTTCCGTGGACTTGCCAAAAGAAAACAGACATTTAGGTTATGTGGATGGGGATATTAATTTTTCAACATATAGTTAATATAAAGAATCTAAATCAATTGGAAACAAATTTCAATGCCTGAAGTGATCCCAATTCATTGACACTAAGTCATTCACGTACTGCTAATATAAACGGTAATGTGTTAATGTATATTCACGCGAATAGAAATAAATATCTAGATTATTGTAGCAAGTGATGGTGAACATTAAAACTATGAATTCAACTATAGTTTTATATTAATACATAGAATTATCAAAATTAAAATTTACGAATCTTTCAAATAGGGCAAATTTCGTAGAAAAGTATAATACGTTATGTCTTGTATAAGACATATTTTATATGTGGTATCAATGTTTCTTAGCAAGATAGTGTCACAATAGGGTCATAACAAGAAGCATCGTGGACTTAAGGTGATGAATCGCCCCCTCCACCAGAAGTACAGTTTATTGTATCGTTAATTGAAATTTTCGCTTGAAATTAATTTTTGTTAACCACTATGAAGATTGATAAAAACGGACGGTTATGGATGAAAGAATCCCTAAAAAGTGCTTCATATTGTCTATTCACGGATTCTTAAAATTGTTGCCCCTTTATATTATTGTTTGCAGTACAAAAATCACTACCTGACGCAGGTGATGCTTTAGAGTTAGAAACGCTTCAGATTTTATTTTACTTCGGTATCACCAGACCAACAGAATTTCATTTGAATGCCGACTCTTCAAGGTGAAGTTCATAAACATCAAAATAGCCCGCTGACTAAGCGCGACCTCTTTTTTTGGATCAATATCTCGAAGGAAACTATTACATGGGGAGACGTTCGGAGGGGCACGAACCAGCGACCCTGTGAGTTTTAAAGCGGCAGGACACTGCCTGAACGGCTCGCATAAGTAATTCTTAAACAATGATTATTTCATTTCATTTCTTGTAGTACATGTAACCAACCACAGCTGTAACGTTAGAGCTTATGGAGGTAGTGTTGTCCGCTTTCAACATTTTGAGCTTTATTGACTTTTTACAATTGTATGTAAACTGTTTTAAAATGTATTAATTTTGAACCTTTTTTTTCATTTTTATTGGATTGAATTAATTTTGTCTTGACCTCTCCCAAAACTTTACCCCTAAAATACGACCATGCATTTATTCTACTTCCATATTTTAGATGTAACAAATTCCTCCTTAGCGAATGACGACTGACTTCTTTCATCATTCTTTCCCTCATTTTTTTCTGTTACTTTTGTATGATTCCTTTGTAATCCTTTGGAACCCCGATGGCTCTATCACTTGCACACGTCGGTCACAAGGAAATATGCCAAAATATTACTCTACGCTGAGATTCAGGGCACACCTCAACATGTGAACCAAAGCTGAGTGATTCTGCATAGCCTTTCCTATACTGCTGCTTGGAACGACAGAATCTTATTAAAAAATGTGTCAGAGAGTTCACGGCTTTGGTCGTTAACAAGTTTAGTGCCCGTCAGAACCGTTTGCATCCATTCAATGAAGGCTATATGACCTAATAAAAATGTTACTTCAGATATTTTTACTGTCTGTACTGTAATATCCACGTATAGAATATTTTAGATACATGACCCGGACAGATACTCGAAACTATTTAGTTGAAAAGTGTTAATGAAAACTATGGGAAAGACCAAACGGAGCAAAATAATATGCGAAATAAGATACTAGTGTAAAATGCATAATATGGATAGAATATTGAAATGAAATTCTATTGATCGGATGATAGTGGATAGACAGAATGAAGCAGCCACTAGAGTGGAACAAATGTGTATTAAGGAGGAAAACTGGGGAGATCGGAAGGAGTCAACATGAGTATGAAGATGAAACCTAGGTATGCCAAGAAAAACATGGAAAGATGAATTTCCTGCTTGTATGCCTTTAAGGGGCAGAAGTATATCAAGATCAAGAAGAAGGTAATGATGAAGTGCATACGTTAATGAAGAGCAAAGAATGATGCGGATGGAGATGGGGATGGAAATAATAATAATGTGTAAGAAGTAGGGGCAGACCGGCTTAGATGGCTCAGGGCGTCAATTGATGTTACTGCAGTGCCTCTGACTGGAAGGCCCTAGCGTTCGAGTTCCTGGCGTGGCAGGGTTCTAAACACTAGCTACACAGTTCGAATTCGTCCGGTCTCCGGAGGAGAATTCTAGCGGCTGTAGTTTTCCGTGGTTTTTTCGAATAATCCCAGGCGAATGCCGGACCAGTACCCTAACATACGGGCGAGGGTTCGCGTGTGATCTTTTCTTCCTCTTCATTGGCATATCCTCACCCCTTACTTATATATTTACATGCTCTACGCTGCTGCTCATGGCAGGATATCAGTCGGGAACTTAGAACTTTCCCCGCAAGTCGTCGGATAGGTCGACGCCGGATTTCGCCATGTAGGGGGAAGATCACTGCCACCTCTTCCGATGAAACATGCACTGCACTGACGGGACTAATGACCTTGGCTGATGACGCACCCGGAATCACTAATTGATCGATCAATCAACCGATCGATCAAACAATCAAAATCAATGAATGACGACGTGACCATGTGACCTCCGTGCCTGCCAGCACTCGCGTGATGACGATGATGCAGACGGCGAGAAAGTCGATGAAGGTGAAGAAGAAGGCGACGACGCGGAAGGAGGAGGTGAGGAAGGAAATGAAGACGAAGCGGCAGTGAGGGTGACGCGACCGTGCGACCCCCGTGCCCACCAGCCAGCACCGAGCGAGCGCGCAGCCGTGGGCTGTGCCAGCCTCTGCAGTCAGCGCGGGTTTCATTCGCCATCCCGTTTGTTCCTCGCCCACCGCCCATTGACGCCCGGACGCGTAGGCGCTGCAGGCGACCGACCACGCGCTCCCTATTGATACGCAGCCTCCTCCAGAAGGATGGCCGTTGTTTCCGAGGCGGTGGGCCGCGCCGCGCGGCGGAGCTGCACACTGCTTTCTCAAGGGTTTCGACATTTGACGAAGTGCAATTGATGCCGTTCGGGAAAGTTTTTACACTGAGCCTCGCTATAGCGGAGGTTTTGCCCTTGCACGCCTACATTCCGATTAGAAATCCTGGTGGAAGATTGCAAACGAACATCCAATTTTTCGAGTCGTTTTTCTCGGTGGTACCGAAGTCGTTAAACGAAAGCATAAAGAGCATTACGCCCTGCGGAAGGTCACAGTATGGCAGTCGAAACGTTGGCAACTATGCGAAATAGGTCGCGGGTCTCCAGGGTAGTCAATTTATATCCACGTCATTAGTTCGACAGGGGGTGAGAGCAATTAGCAGATAGACGGGAACCCTTGGTTCTTTCGGGTGACGGTGTCTCTCAACTATCGGGAAATGAGTACCATCTTGTCCTGATTAGGCAGTGATTAGTGGCCTAAGTTTAAAATCGATCTATCTCTATTTTGTCTATATTTATTAAATTATTGAAAATAAAGTATTAAAGTTATTCTTAAATGAAATATTAGATTTTCACTTAAATGAAATATTAGATTACATATTACGTTTATATTCATGTTTACCACTTGCAGCTGACAGTATATCTTGGTATCCAAACATAATGTATAATATTTATTAGGAACTAGTGGTGCTACAACAATACCCACTTTCTCGCATTATTTCTAACTTTTGCAGTGTTTGAAAATTCAGAATTCAACGAAAAATGTCACGTGAGCCATTTTTAAGGGTACTTTGCTCTTTCGGAGGAAGAAGTTGAATCAAAGAAGAAGAAGCCAGTTTTAAGAATATTTTTAGAATGTTAATGCTTCTTACAAACCCGACAAAATTCTAAATATCTGTTTCGAATTGTCAGGGCTAGGGTTCGATTAGATGAATTGGGAAATATACATTTTGGAGACAATAGGATGAACGGTTTAGGCGCTTGCGTTGTCCGCTGACGAAAGAACTGACAAAAGTTTCGATTTCAAGGACCCTCAAAACGTGGATTTTGACTACACAAAGTTTTGCAGGCAGTAATGTACTACATAAAGAAACAAGGCTTATCCATATTTTCGATAGCAATACGAGTTTTTCTGTCGAAAATCCAACGATTTTTGCCGCAGCAAACGACCCCTTCTCCGTACAACGTCCATAGTAAGGAGAGAAATTTAATCAGATGTGGTGCGAGGGCTGTTGTCAGAAATTCACGTCGCGTCTCCCTGACGCGTGTGGGGGAGGGCAAAGCACCCGCGGGCGGCAGAGAGCGGCGGGCGCGAGTGGGCGCCAGCCCTCGGCCGGCGGTGGCGGCGGCGCCGGGCAGCGCGTGGGAATCGCTTTGACACTGACGCCCCTCACAATGCCGCCCGGCCGTTGTTTGGAGTCTGCGGCTGCCGCGCGTGCAGGAGGACCCACAAAGAGCCCCGCGTGAATCGGGCGTCGAAAAGGTGCCGCCGCCGCGCTCCGCCTTTTCCGCGAAGTAGGCAAGTGGCGGGCGGGCGGCGTTGGAGGGGAATGGGCGGTCGCCGGCGCCTGCTGACCAGTGGAAACGGGAAGGCGAGGGAAATGAGGTTGGTGACGTCACGCTTTGGGCTTAATATGGCTCGGATCTGAAATTTGCCCGGGTCTAATTCTAAAATATTTGGAAATTTCTGCAATACTTTCATTACTGATAGTTTTGGGGTTTTCGAAATTGATATTGCAATTTTTTCTACAATAGTGAACCGTTGGTTCACTAGTACAATCATATTGCTTGTTTCATAACGAAGGTAATCGGTTTAAAGTTCAGAAAATGTCTCCATATTCTTAATCACTGTTTCTTACCTTTGCCACCTTCCTCCGAACGAATATGTCTCTACAGCTTCAGCTGCCTTCCTCTCCGCCTTCATCGACACAGCTCTCTTCAGCTACTTCCTCTTCCACTCTTTCACCACATCCGCCACTTGCGTCACCACCACTACCGCAGCCTCCATTGCCATCACCATCACCTCCATTGCCATGCCACCACCACCACCACCACCATCGCCGCCGCCGCCGCGCCATCGGCTCCGCCACCAACACCCGTCACCGTTATCCGTTCCGTCACCGCCACCTCCGCGCCGCTGCCAAAGCCGCCACCGCTGCCTCCTCCGTCACTACCGCCGCCTGCCCCCCCCCCCTGCCTCCGCAGCGAGCGCTTCAATCATCAAGGCCTCCGCCACTATCAGCACCGCAACAGCGGCTTCAACTACCACCTCCATCTCCGCCCCCGCCCCCACCGGCGCCCCGCCTCGCCACGCCTGTTCGCCTGCGGTGCGTCTGGGTGGCACCGGCGCGGCGCCGGGGCTGGCGGGCGGGCGGGCATGTTCACGCTGCGTTGGCCTACTTCCGTATAAGGCCTGGCAGCACGTGCGAGATCACCATATGTGACCGATGGCCCTAATTAGACGACAAACCCTTATAGCTGCACGCGGGCGCGACGAGTACCGCCGGCCTCGTCCGCTTCATTCACTCGCCCGCCGTATCTCGTGCGACTGGAACGGATCGAAGAAGCTAGTTAATTAATTATCAAAAGCTAGTTAGTTAATTATTTTTCAAAAAAATCTGGGTTTTTGATGGGTATGACGAAGGTAAGTAACGACTTGGCGTGTTACTGGAGGTAAAACGGGCATCTGCGTGTTTTTATGTGTTGAAGGACGACTGTAATTGGTTGTATGCAGTGAGAAATTTGTGCTTATGTTTGTTCTTTTTACGTCTGTACCGCGTGTCTGGTGCGGAGAAAATGCTTATTCACGTGTTTTGGCAGCTTCTCCATTTTTTGTGACGGTGGGCAGTACTCAAATATGGGGGTGGTGGTGTTATCTGTTTGTCCTTATGTTTAGCTGCATTCACATGATGGATCATTTCGTTGCGCTATATCATATGGGCAGAATCAAATAGGGCGCATGCAAATTATAGCATATCATACTGATCAAACTGTGCTGCCTTGCCGTGCGTGGCCCCGACATGCACGGACGTGTATGTTTGATACGAATTACTCTACAATTATTTATTAAAAATTCAGCGTTTACGATTACTCAAGGACGTTTTCTGTATGGGTGCAATTGAAGTATCGGTGGAGATTTCGAGTTTCAATACTCGGTTTCATAAGATCGTGGCCAACAATGAGGGAACGTATGGGAATCATGAGAGTCTGGTGGAATTGTTAGGGAATGTTTCGTATTTTCTTTGCGTAAGTAGTATTGTTGTAATTTTGCATCATGATTGTCTTTTTTTATGTTGAATATGGTTGTAATATCGTCTGCAAAGTGAGTGACGAAAACTGAAGTTTGATTTCACACGTTCACATGATGGACCACGATCTGATATTTCTTTATTTTAACATAGAGTATATTAATGAACAACGCTTCAAATTTGTTTTTTTGTTGTTTTTTTTTCCATTAACCTACTGTCGCTAACATTTGTAAAACAAAGAAACTTCCCTAACTCGGAGAACATCAATTTCTTTCCTAGAAAATGCATTCCTAACCATAAGAGTTCAGATCTTGTTTAATTATGAAGTGAATTATTTTTCAAATCTTTCAGATCTAAAAAAGCGGATTAAGATTTATCTCGATTTAATTATTGAAAATTCGCCTTAAGACACACATGTTAAAGAAGGTTGAATAACATTTCCATGTGGAACAAACACATGTTTTTGCAGTTCTCCAATAAATCGAATTATCCATCATGGAAATAACCAGTCCACGGAGTTTCTCCAGGCGAAGAAGTCCAAAAAGAAAGCAGAAGCAGAAACGCAGATTTCTGTTCGCTGAAGGGGGCCTTTCATTCATGAACGCATTACGTTGTGCCAGAGCGGACGCCTTCTTGCGTAGGGTACGGCCGCTTCATTTGCAGCCAGGCGCCAACAGACTGCCACTTCCCACCGCGCCGCCTGCTAAGTGGCGTGGAAACGGGTGGCAGGGGGCGCCAGAAGGCTTGATTTTTTTCAGTACAACTTCAATATGGAATAATGGTGAAATGACTGATAATTTTATTAGCCGGTTCATCAACAGAGGATTTACAAAGGAATTCCGAGTTTCCTTCCCTCGGATTCTAAGAAATATGGAGAGGGCTTTGTATGCAGTAGCGTGTCTCACTGATTCGAAGGAGCTAATTGCATGAAAAATAAGTAATAATAAATAAGAAGAGATCGCTTTGTCAAAAGGAGGCGACAGACTTTTTCACGTGTGTTGTATTATTTTTTCGTTTTTAGTCTATATTCTATCTTCTGAAAGGCGTCGTTTTAATGTTTATGAAAAAGTGTGTTCATTCTTTTCTAGTATATTTTTGATTTCATTTGCTAGAAGTGCTTTAGAAATCTGAAGAATAATCATTTCATTGGGTTCTACAAACCTAAGCTTCTTTTATTAACCAAATATTCCCGTGCCCGAAGTGGAGTATTTACGCAGATCGCTTCAGTTAAACTTTGCTTCCGTTTGTTGCATAATACCGCGCTGAATTGCTCTGTCCTCTTCCCTGAATTTTGAAACTGTGTTCCATTGCTGGTCCCTAGTCTTTGGTTGATTGCTGGAAGCTTTCCGGTAGCACCAACTACCGCGTGCTTACATCTCAGCACAGTTCTTTCCGTTCCGTTGTCCTCTGACGTCGATGTACCGTTGCATGGGATAATTCCCGAGAAGGAGTTACGAAATGCCTTTTCCCATTCTGCAGCGCGCTTTGCATGCAGGGAACAAACTCTTCCCACGGGCTCTTTTGCAAGAAGTTCCAGTTTTTCAACGAGACGGCTCCTCAGCGAAAACGTGTGCAATTATGAAAGTGATATCCCAGAATCTAAATGGTTGTACATGTACGGATTTTAAAAAAATGTATGAATTGTTCTTCGGCATTCTCGTTCAGATAGTTATCCACTTGTTATGTGGGAAAACCTGTGTAGACATGTGTTCTTTTCTCATTTTGAAACCTAAAATGGTTGTTTCCTTGCAGAAGATTGTCGCATGCATTGAGAAGAGAAAACTGCGGGAAGTTGCATTGTCACAGGTTTGTACTTTCGTTCATTGTAATTATTAACGCGGAAATTTCGCGGCGTTTGGATATTTGTTTCGTAACAAGTAATTTAACACACTCTCCAAGGTCTAAAGAGGTTGTGGTTGTAGTGGAGTGTTGGGCAAGAAAGACTTGCAGTATCTGCTCCACATGACTCCAGTTTCTATTACATGAAACACATTATTCATAAACTTCTCAAAATTTATCATCACCTTTTTTAAAATAACTTTGAACATCAATGATTTTTAAATGAATACTTTTGTTAGCAAATTGTGGAAGGAAATCAAACAAGTAGTTTTCTGTCTATGCAAATAAAATCAAACGAGTAATTTTCTGACCAAATATGCAAGTTTTGTACTTCAACATTCAAATTATTCGAGTTAGCCGCTTCTTCCGAAACATTTATCCGATATTTGTTCCGTTTTTTAGAGAATAGAAAGAAACTTCATAAAATATCAGAAATAACAGTTTAACTCGTTATTGTACGGAGCTTTGCTACTAAATTCTCTTTGGCCGTTTTCGCTAGTTAGAGAACGCTGACAATAAGAGACAACAGGCCTTGAGCAGGTGACTTAAGTCCCGCTCGCAGCCTCGAACACCGGTAATGTGAAAGGCATAGCCATGCTTTGGTCGAGTCTCGCTTAATAATAAGTACGGCATATTTCTGCAAAATATACTGGAAATGTATGCTTGAGGTTGCTCTCCCTTCTAATTGAAATATTTCGTAGAAATGAGTAGTTGCGGTTCTCGGAATAACATTCTTAAATTTCTTTCCATTTTCCATTATTTATTTGTCTGCGTTTATGAGAAACATCAGTATCATAGTGATTGTACAAGGTGACGTCACCTCGTAGGCTGAATTGCCAGCAGTTTAGCCGCATTCGCATTTCAATCCCGAAGAAAGCCACAATAGGTTGGGCAAAGTCTCGGCAAACCATTTCAATACAGTAGCATCCGGACAGTCGAGATCAACTACAAAACGCGGTTAATAAATTGTGTTAAATATTGAGAAATGTCACCAAACTTTAGTTTGTTTACATTAAATTTAGGTAATGGAAATACTTTATTCAATAACTTCATTTGTCTCACTCTAATGTAGCACCGCATTATCTTCGGCTGTCATCACAGAATTATTCACTTTAAATTTTCAACTTGGTCGTGGTGCATTTATTAGTTCTATCACTATCATAACGAACATCAATACAATTATCGAGTATGAACTGTGTGAGTGTATGTATGTCTTACGAGCCTGTCAACTACTGAGGTCATTAGCCCCCAACATGTGCGTGTTATATCCTGGATGGTGGCGGTGTTCTTTTATTTTTGACACGTCAGATTGGGCACGATATTGGCTTGCGATGTTTTCCTCTTCCCGAAACCATGCTCAACGGGGCACCTCCTCCGCGTGGATAAGCTCTTAGCCTCTGACATGTGTGGTAGTGTAACGGATGTGAGTGACTGTGTACATGTTGAGGAGAACAAGGAACACGAGTAAGGAAAGAAATATCGCGCACGGTCCCTGGTTCTTATATTAGAATCCTTCCCTGGCATTCGTCTTGTATTGCTCGGAGAGGCAGGTGAAAACTATTGATCACAGCAGACTGCAGCTGGAATTCCCTAGACAGGGTTAAATTCGACCTAGATGTGTATCTAGTGTCGATTCGCCGTAAATTCGTTTGTCGTGCTGTCGACGATTCGTGTAAATTCACCACATTCGAGTTTCGAACCCTAGGATCTCTCAGCCAACGATGATCTTAGACGACGGCGTTGCCACATATCGCCCAGTCGTATCACTACCTACAACTATGAAGTTGCGTATCTCAACATTCCTGTTTGCGTCGTTTGCCCCAGCGTGTCCGCCACGTTCCTGGCGGGCGGTGATTAAACCGCGGGCGCCTGCGTCGCCAAGCGCCTCATCGTAACGCGCAGGCCGGCGAGCGTGGGAGCGCAGCCGATGGCGAACGCGCCTGCCGCGCCCGTTGCGGCGTTTCCCGCCGATGCGCTGCGGAATACCGCGCACGCCGCTCCCCGCTCGTCGCCGCGTCGGATGATCGCAGATCCGCCCGCGCCACGGCCACACCGGCAGGGACGTCGCCATTCCCCGGACACTCGAAGTATTGATATTTTTATAGAGAGATTGCTATAAGGAGCTCGAGACGCCATGGCTACACTTGAAGGGTAGTAGTGCGACAGAAGAAGAAGCAGAAGCAGCAGCAGAAGAAGAAGCAAAAGAAGAAGCAGAAGAAGAAGAAGAAGAAGAAGAAAAGAAGAAGAAGAAGAAGAGGAGGAGAAGAAGGAGCAGCAGAAGAAGAAGGAGCAGAAGAAGAGGAAGGAGCAGAAGAAGAAGAAGGAGCAGAAGAAGAAGAAGGAGCAGAAGAAGAGGAACAAGCAGAAGAAGAAGCAGAAGGAGAAGAACCAGTATAAGGGCATAACCCTCGGTGGCTCGTTGGTTAGCGTGCTCACTTTCCACGGTGCTTCTTCTGCTTCTTCTTCGTCTTCTTCTTCTACTGCACTTTCCACGGCGCTTCTCTGGTTCGATTCCTGGGCTGGGGCAAATTATAACTGCGCGCTTTTCTTGCAATGTCCCTGTATCTGTTGCTGTATGACGATGAGAAATCTCACTTCTCAGTTTGAGAAGACCACAAAACGGCCTAGGGATGGCTATGTACCTCTTAACTCATGGCCGCAAGGCCGGGCCGCTGTGGGTAGTCCTTATCTCGTAAAGAGTTGTTGCGCCAATGAACATACATACACTATACGAAGAGACCGCTTTTGACAGCTACTGCTTGCCCATTGCTGGCAAGATAACTGCCAGTTACGTCCATGCGCTCATTTTGTCAGTGTGTTAGTTACTTTTATCTCATTTGTAAATGGCTTCATCACTATATTTTGCAATGTAATCGTCCAGAATGAAGGTCATTGATTTCCCGATCTGTCAAAGTGATCCCTTCTTAGAGGAATTCCTTTATACCAGGATTGAAAAAACAGTTTTAAAAGAAACGAACCAGTTTATTTGGATTTATTTTCGTTTTATTAGGGAATGTAGGTTTTTTTTTAGGTTTTTATAGTTGTATGGGGAAAGAAATGCTCAGACAGGCCAAGTATGCTAGGTACGGTGTAAGGAATACGTCATGCTTGCCTCATGTATCCCTTACCAAGGGATGCGTAATAAATAAAAATAGGGCGCATGCCTGGGTACACCACTAGCTTGCAAGATACTGATAGCTGAAAAAATTCGACTTTAAATTGTCAAATACAAATATACATTAAAAAAGTAGTTGACATAAAATACAGGTATTCACCATACGAATATTCAACGTGAAATATGTTCAGGAATTGTGCAACAATGGAGGTAATGATAGTTTTTTGCTTAATAATTGCAATGATATTAATGTGTGAATGAATGTCGTTAAAAAATTCCGAACCTGTATCGCCGCCCCCGTCACACATTCAAAGATGTCATTCTTCTGACACTTGAAGTACGGTTACGAGCATTTTTATGTTCAGTATTTGCAGTGTTGACATTGATTTGTGAAATAATATAAATCATCAAACGATATCAATACCAAACATGTAGTTGGTTCGAGAGTGTTAGATTATTAATTATTGATACGGTGGGAATTCGAATACGGTGGGAAAGTATTCGCTTGGTACACAAAACCACATATATCAACAGTCTGAAATACAGGCTAACCAGAAAGGACTATGCTTGTACGAACAGAATATATTCGCAGAAGTAATTATTTTCTTAGATACTGCATTTAGAAAATTTTAATTTGCAGAATGTGCGCTGACTATTATTAAGCCAGTGAGTCAGCGAAACAATGTATATTGTGGCCTATTTAAAAACAATGAATTCCTCACGTGACATGGGCTTCGTGAAGGTGTTTGCACTGATGGAAGATGTCTCAAATTGAGGCATTCTCCTTCCAACATCACACACGCCGGAATTTCGTGAATTTCCCAACTCTTTAAGTTTCGATATTAGTCATTTTTTGGGAGTATCAGTATATCATGAATTGATTTTTGCGTTGATGTTAAATTTCATATTTCAAGCGCATCATTACGTCTTGATCTTTTTACAAGTTTCCCGAGTAATACCATTGAGAAGAGAAGCCTGGGTACTTATTTTAGAAAGTTTATAATGTTGCAGAATGTGTGTTGACTACCATTACTGAGTGTATTGTTGGTGAGGATACAAATGTAAATATAGAAGCAGAGCAACGTAAATAAAGATGATGAAAATGAAAAAAAAAAAAAAATCCGTAAGTGCAGAAATGTTATGGATATAGCCAGGAGAAATATTATTCACAGAGTTTGTTGTGATGAGCTTCGAAAAATGAAAACAGAAATATTCAGAGGCTTTAGAGTTTAACTTCATTACTAGGGACTGAGACTCTACGGTAGATATCAGCGGAGATAATTCCGAAATGTGTGACTGCGTACGTAGAAACATAGCTAATTCGAAGTAGTGAAGTATTGAAAGAGAATGTCTCAATATGTTATGCGTATGATCACCTCCCAGAAGCGGTTACGTTGAAAGTACATTTTAGGTAAAGATGCGTTTCTGTACGAAGCACGTTTTTTCCATCAGTATCAACAGAGGTGTATCTGCCGAAAAACAGTAAATTCTTTGTTAACTGCTGTTAAAGTTTGTCTTGAAAAAAAAGCTTTCAAACGCTTTCGAAAACAAACCAAACAGAGAAGTTAGATGTGGGACGCGAACAAAGAATCATATGTTTCTTGTTGGAGGTGACATGTGACCCACATACGGGTGCTCGGGCATCTCAGCCGGCGCCAGGGAGAATGTAGCTGAGAGCGCGGCGCCAGCCGGGTTGCGAGAGAGGCCGATTCCTTTCCAACACGGGCCGCCGCCGACGCCGCTGTAGATCACAGAGGCAAAGAGAGCAACACGTTGGCTGAATGCCGCCCTATCTCCTGTATTCATTAGAGCTGCAGACAGACACCTTTCTGAAATTGAAACTGGGCTGGCAGGAGTGTTACTGGGATGGCATAGGTAGCCAGAGTCTCTTCCGAAATGAAAGAAATAATTGTTAATGCTCATTGTTGTGTCATTTGTTCATGGTTATGTCTAGGGGGCCGATTTTGATGACCTAAAACATAGCCAAAAGTGATCTATATAATGCTCTTAAAATACTTTGAAAATGCCACAAAAAAGAAAAGAAAACAAAGAAAAATGATGTAAACAATTTGATTAAAAACACTTCAGATGAACAACTCAAGCTGTTGGATATGTTACTGCTGTAATCGAGGCATCTGACTTTGTTTTAAGTGAGCTCAGCTTGCAAACTTTTGGATTCGACTGTTCTTTAAAAGAAAATCTCTATCTTTATTTATCGCGAAGTCGCCCGAACTGACAATAGCGCCGATAAGTGTCATAGAAATCTTAGATTACAGTACTCACAATGGCTGACATTACAACGTATGAACGAAGAAATCGAATAGGCTACTATAAGGATTTATAAGAAATTCTGTGGTGAACATTTGTTGCACCTGGTAAATATTGTTTGAAGCAAGTACCATTAAAATATTAAAATCGATGAAATCAGCAAAAAAAGCATTAATAATATCGTAAAAAGGTAAAAATTGACGTAATAGTCGAAATCGAAGAAAAATGCAGAAACAATGACCTATAAAAGTGGCTCATTTCGTTTTGTTTTAACATAAAATAAATTTCTATACTAAACGGCATTATTCTAAATTTAAAAAATTACATTTTATTAAAATCCGCCCTCTAGTTATGTCTTTCGGCAGACGCAAATGTCCAGTGCATTGAGAAAAATATATGTCACAATGTGACCAGATTTAGTGACGTTTTACATAGAAAGGTTGTCGTTAGTTTACTGTTTAATGTTAAAGCAAATGTCGTGTAGAGTTCTTCCAAAATAAAATTCTGATTATGACGCTGAGAAGCAAAACGCAGATACAATGTGTCGGAATCATTCAAGTGATTGTAATTATTATTCACAAGTTTTACACTCAAAGCATTTTTCGGTTTCCCAAAACTTGTTTTTGAAATGAATAGGTAAAAAGGGAAGCATTTAGCAACTGTTATTAATTTGTGGCAATGCAAAACATTTGCATTTGTAAATGGAATGTTGTTACACATTTCAAATTCGTGGAAGGACCTCAGAAGTACGGAAACACTTCGTAGACAGTTATAGATGGAAAGTGATCTAAAACGAACTCGAAGAGGGAAGATTTATTTTGTCTGATTTTCAAAATTAGAATATGCCTTCTGTAATAATTCATGACGGGCTAGTAACATTACGGTCGGAAAGCTGGAACGCCGAAAAATAATATTTGGGTGCCAAAATTTGGTATTTCCATCAGAAAAAAAGCAGTTGGCCACGAACTGTACACCATCGCATGGACATTTGAATGATTTTAATAGTTCAATAACATACTTCATAAAATCATGTAATATAATTCAAACACTGTCATATAAAGCATTGTTCTATTGGCTTGTGGAGAGTTACGTACTGGTTGACCTCATTTCTCGGCGAACGCGCCTATCGAGTTCGTCTGAGAGTGACTGCATGTGGACTCGTGCGTGGGTGGCACACCTCTTCCCGGAGAACGCTTCTCTTGAGCGTACAATGGCGGCGGCGGCGGCGGCGGCGGCGGTGAGTGGGGCCGAGCTGGAGCGGGGCGGCGGCCGGTGAGGCCACGTGCTGAGTCATGAGTTATCGACGCCGCCGCCGACGTCGCCGCCGCCCCGCGCCAGGTAGGTAGGTCGGCTTGATCAATGAGCACGTACTCCGCGGTGGCACACTTCTCATACGCACGCGTGACTCATCCGCCCTCTCGGCCAAGACCTGTGTCCCTCCTCGCAGTGCTCTGCCCCGCCCTCGTCCTGCCGCCCCGCCCGCCCCGCCCCGCCCCCGCCCCGTCCCTGCCCGCCCCGCCCCGCCCACCCCACCCCACACCACCTACCCGCCCGCCTACCCACCCACCCACCCCACCCACCCACCCCGCCCTGCCTGCCTCGACTGCTCTGCCCAGTCCCCCCTTCCCGCGCCGCTCGCCTCGCCTCGCCTCGCCTCGCCTCGCCTCGCCTCGCCTCGCCTCGCCTCGCCTCGCCTCGGCCCGCCCCGGCCTGCACTGCCCAACTCCGCACCGCCACGCCCCGTCCCTACCCTGTGGCTTCTCTCCTCGCGTCGCGTTGGGTCGTGGAGCTGGAAGAAACGGCTCCCTTCGGGTAAGGAAGGAGGCGAACGCACAGGCAGGTTTGCTAAAGGCCAGAGAAGAGAGGAGGAAATTCGATATTGCGTGGAAAAAATCAGGGAATTATCTACTTTTGGAATATCGAAGAACAGGGCTGTCCATCTGGCGGCCAGCGGTGCGATTTATTGAGGCTCGCGAAATGTTTTTAGTCGTAGTGATAACCCTTTCCACCATGTCGATCAAGAACATTGAGCTCCTAGCTGAGGAACCATGCCGAGGTCAACACTCTAATTGGTTAAGTTTAGATTTAAAGATTTTTTATAATAAATACAGCAATTCAAAAGCATCCCTGTGTGATGTAAATGTGCTGATTTCCCATCTCATTGTAGATTTCAAAATCATCGTGTACGCATGATACGACAGAATATCACGTTTGGTTCCTCCCCCCCTCTACGTTGCAGAGCACCCAGGCAAATTTCCGAGATCAACAATACGGGGAAAACAGACGTGATCCCGAGTAATGAAAATATGTCTCGCAACCATATTAAATATTGTGTTGTTTCAATACGAATTTCATTTATACTTGCTTATTCAGGTTTAATGTAATCCCTGATATCTAATTCCAAGTAAATGCGTTTACTTGAGGAAACAGGAAAATGACACACGAAAACAGGAAAATGGCTAGTGCAGGAAAGGTATATTAAAATATCGTGGTGTAGTTACATAATCTTGCACATTCTTCTCAAAATTGAAAATGTTAATGATTTTCAGAATATGAAGTTAAGCCATAAATGTAATTGAATTCGGGGAATATATCACAGTGTAATTTTGTCTTGATTTGTACCTTGTAATTTATTTATTTTAAGTAAAAGTTAAATATTTTCCTCGCAATTTTTAAAGAACGTTGAAGAAATGGAAATTTGCGTTATAATTGAATTTCCATTTCCTGGCGGTACTTCCTCTCCAGGCTTATTAGCCCCTCCCGGCTTTATTCTCCATTCAGTGGGACGCCACAGCCCGCAGCTCGAAAGCTCCTGGATCCGACGGAAAAGAACAGGCGAAGGACCCTCCGATCGGAGGGGAGCGTGGCAGCGCGCGGGGCTGGGAGTTCCCAGTCCGCACACGCGCGCTCCGCGTGGCGCCCGGGGGAAATTCGCGGGGGAGGGTCTTCGAAGCACGTGGGCGCGCGGCTCCTCCGGCAACCTCAGTTTCCACGAACCCGCACGGGTTGCACCCGCAGCGTTGCAGCGCAGTTTAGTGTGCAATGCCGCCGCGCTTCCCTACTACGTAGCCATTCCTATCCTTTCGGACATCTACGGCTGATCTGTAAAATTGAGAAAAAGAACAAGGTCAGGAAAGACAATAGCCGTTCGGCGCGCTTTTGGCGTTGTTTACCGCAATTTTCATGCAAGTGTTGGCGTCTCGCCTACTGCAGCATATCTCTCGGGCGCTTGTACGTGGCCGTGGGATCCGGCTCGTACAAAGATAAATTTTTGATAATGTCATTGTTTGACGCGTTAATTTTGGAGAAGAAATTACTAGCTAAATTTTTAAAGTGCTCTTCGAGGAGCGATAGCTGTAATGTAGAGTAAGAATACGCGCGAGCTGCGAGCTTATTCTTTCGGGCGAAAGCAGTTGGAACAATGGAACACGTGAAAAGCGCGCTTATTTAATTATGTTGAAAGTAGTAGCCTGCAGCAGCAGAAATGTTGCTGAACAAATCACACTAAATGGTTGTTTAGAACGTAGCGCACACGCTGCTCATAAACAGCAAATAGAATACTCTCGAATAACAAGTTTTTAATTAAATTAATTGTAATTAAACACGATTAAAAACTTGTTATTTGAGAGTATTCTATTTCTTTATATATTTTTATCTTTATATATTATATTTTTGAAATAATTAGTTTTTTAAGACTTACACTACCACATTAAAATGTTAACTAATAAAATGAAAAAAGGAGTGTAAAATTATGTGTAAAATGTTATGACTATTTCTATGATACATTTACGTATTTGTCACAAAAAAATAATTGTTTGATATAAGTAATTTTTACTTTTTGTAATGTGGAGAGGGAGGTGTCGTAACAGGTGCGTAATTATTTAGGGCGGTTCAAACGCATGTTATAAGTGTGTTACAGGGAGGGGTGAAGTTATTCAAAATACTCATATTCAAAATTTGCATTACGTATTCTTTAGACGTACCCGAAATTTCTATAGACGTAGACATTTCGTCTTTGCTCCCCTTTTTTTGCTATGTTAACTTCACTCATCTACCTCAACACGTTAAACCTTTTGTACAATCAACCATTGCAAAGCACATTTCACAGGTGTTCCATTTATCCATTTGCTTGAGCTGTTTGTCAAAACCCTACTCGGGCTTTGTTCGCGGGCGATGAGACAGCCGGCGCGCCTTCGTCGCTCCGCCGAAAATTAAACAGAGCGTCCACTTCCCGCGAAATGTGTCCACAAGACTCGATTGTCTTCTTTCTTTCTTTCTGTTCTTTTGTATTCTACGCTGTTTGATCTCTCGCTTTGGAAAGGCTAACATTTGAAAGAGATGACCAAGTTTGGCACTCTGATTGGTGAGTGAAAACTGACTTCCGTTGGTCTTTGAATTGTAGTTATCCTCGAATGTGTGTGTGAATATATATAAAATTTTTGATCAGTATTGACATTCTACACGCAGCAACAGGGAAGCGAACTTAATGATAAAAATGTTTGAGTAAACTCAGTGAATGATAATTTTATTTTCGGTTATTTTTAATGTGTATTTTATATACTCGAGGAGTATTCACTCGAGGGTGTAATACATTATCGCAGATTTGAAGTGCACACCTCCATTTCAATACCAATTAATTATTAATTAATTATATTTAAGGTGGATGGTTATTCTAGTCATTTTAATAATTATGCCTTGTTTACTTGTGGTAATCCAAGGGGACAGTGCACAAACATTGAACTTGGGGGTAAATATTGTCCTGCTAGTGAGAATTCGCTAAGTATCACATGACCGTGTTATTACATTAAGAGCCTGTAGTGAAATACTACTTTAGATTAGAATAATCTGTTAATTATTTGCCTCATTACCAGGAACTAACGTAATAAGCTCACGCGTGGTTGTTGACGTTTCGATTGTGTCGATAGGTTGATTGTCTGTTTAGGGACCGTTACGCAAAGGCATGCAACCAACGGCCGCCCCCTCTTTTGGCAGCGGTCGCCAGCTATGGCGGGCGTGTTTGCCGAAGCGCCTGCTGTCTGCCTGCCTACCAACCGCCCGGCAGTCCCTCCCACCCCGCTTCCGCCCCCCGACCACACCTACGCCCACGCTCCGCGCCCGTGGACGGACCCTGGGGGACAGTGGAGACTTCTTGCACAGCGAGAAAAATCTTACCGCTTTGAGACAGCGAGAAAAATCTTTCCGCTTTGAGACAGCGAGAAAAATCTTACCGCTTTGAGGTTCTGCGCATGTGCCTGCTCGAACTCGATGTGCTAGCAGTCGGAGCCTGCTCATCCGTCGATTTTAGCGGGCGGCTTATATCGCATGCTCATCGATCACTGTATGGAATGTTTTCCTTGTGTTCTGCTAACTCTGTATTCCCATGATGCAACATAATGTTGAGGCATTAATATGTAAATAAAATGTAATTATCTTTATATTCGTAATTAAGGAATATGCGAATATGGATAAAGCTCTCCAGGCATCTTAATTATTGACCAAATTATTAACATTGATGTACGAAATTCGTTATATTTGTTAATTTCATTAAGAATTTTTTAATAATTATATACGTTCAAGTATACACACTCACATCAGTTGCTGATGGGCACATGTAGTTGACGAAATGTGAATCAAGAGGATGTGTCATTATTGGAACTTAGGGCACTCTGTCCCCCCATTTTGATTCTTCCTTCATTTTAAGGTAAACTTTGTGAAAATTTTCTTTCTCGAAATAACCCGTTATTATTCACGTTATTGCTTGTTACACTCAAAACGTCTCTAGTGGGTTGGGATGAGGCGATAATTCATCGGTATGATAGTTTTCTTTACTAATTATAAGACACAATAAGGCTTCAATTTTCTCTGACCTCAGAATCGTCTTTCACAGGGACGGATGCGCTAAGTATTTCATTGTGGAAGAGGAATTTATATATACACAATCTTGTCTTGTATTTTCTTCAAATATCTTATTATTTAATATTCCCTGACAGGAGAAAACCAATATTCAGTTAACCCAATAATTAATTTCGGACAAAATAATATACCAACCATTAGCAATAGCTAACAACAGCACTAATTCGCGAAAATGACCAATACAGCATTTTGTACCATTATCGTCATAACTTGGCCGAACGTCTAATATCTAGACAAGAACATCAACACCGAATCATCGGTATCGTAATGTCTCTTCCTTCAGCGCCTGCGCAGGAACGCTTCGAGCCGCCCGCCTCGCCCGTCACCTCGCGCGCTGTGCCAAGGGACGTGGCGCCAAGTGGGTGACGCGTGGTTGGTTTCCCAACGCGGCACGCGTGCCTCCCGAGGCGCAGAGGGGGGGGAGGGCGTCGTGGGGGCCCTACATCGCATCACTGTACTTCGATTTTTCTATAGTGGTCGATGTCATTAGGTCATTGTTACACTTTCAGCTTATAAAATGATTCTTTTAAATTAATTCGCGAACGTCCTTCTCAACGGGGCTCGTGTCCTTACAAATGTGCTTACGACTGTTAAATAAATATATTCATTTTGTAAGACAGGAGGTGTTACAATGATCTAATGTCATCGGTCACTAGAAAAATCAAAGTATATTAATCGCGAGATCGATAGGGAGTTGACATATCGGTAATGCTGTTTTCGATATTATGAGAATATTTTGATTGGTAATGAATCGGTACTATCAACGAGTCGACAGACCGCAGTATTTCAGTGACAACCCCGTTGCCTCTGTAGCATCGTTGATCAGGGGTTCTAATAAGTGTCTTTTTGCACAGAGTAACGTACAACACTTTACTGCGAAAGTAAATACTCTACTCTACTAAGAAAGAGTTTTTGCATGACATTTAGGCCAAAATGGAAGAATTTCCTAACTGTGGCGGCATTGTGTGCGGTAAATTACTATAAATCCACTTTATCTTGATTCGCATTTGTTTGACTAGAACACTCCGTCAACCTCTCATAATTACATTATTACATAAACATAACTAATATCGTATATAAAAATAAATTACAAATTAATGCCCAACATGGGAATGTAGAGTTCGCTGCACACTATACCGACATCGCTGAGAACAACTTCATTATAGCATGATCGAATGATGCATAAGAATGCGATATAAGTCGCACGCTAAATGCGGCTAATTAGCGGACTCCGCTATTACTTGGAGTTCGAGATCGAGGAGGCGTAGGTGTAGATGCTCAAAAGTGGTATACGCAAGGTGCTGTTCAAAATTAGGGCGTTTAAGCAAGGTGAAGCGGTACAGTAATCGATAGTAAAACCGATCATCTGGGCAAGCACAGATCGAGTTTTGCATTAGTTTTGGAAATCTGCGCATGCGTAGATCAAGATTCAGTCGATCGCTGTAAGCGACGCCCTGCTTAAACACCCCAATCTGCAGTTGTCCGTTAGTTCGGTTCGCATCGACACAGAGAACCGAGTCGCAACCAGGGCCCTATAACACCCTATAACGTGGTGGAAACCATTACGGTGGCGCGCTCCGCTGCGTGCCTTCTTTCCAGGAACTAAAACACGAACTGCTGCCAACGATACTTGAAACGTGCGTGGCTGCTGCGTGAGTTCGCGGGTCGCAAGCAAGCCCATGTAGTTACAAAACATAACGTTTATGATCGCGCTCTCTTCAGACGTTTCGTATAAGTATAGATTTGAATAATTGACCATTCGGAAGACATTTTCGTATATTTCTCAAATTAGCCAATTTGTATGTGGGGAAAGTTGGCGAGCCTAACTTGCAGCTGCACCCGGCGACGCTAGCGCCTCCTATAGTAGCACCCTCGAGTTGGCCCCGTTTTTGACGGAGAGTTGCAGGAGGCAACTGCGAGTCGTTTCGCCGCGCGCGAAGCCGGATGGTGGGCGTGTCCCGCGCTACTCACGTGCGCCGCATCCGCGTGTGCACGCCGCCCACGCCGCCTTCAAAGGCCGCGCCTGCTCCGCCCACGCCCCGGGCGAGCATCGTCTCCGCCTCCCACGCGCAGATCGCGCCTCGCCTCGCCGCTCCCTCGCCATGCCATTGCCGGAGGTGTACAGTTAGCGCTTACACACTTACGGTTCGATTACTTGCATTATGCGAGTCAGTCACCGGCTTAAGGAGACAGGACATGAACCGATGTTGCTGTAATGTCTTTGACTCGGAAGTCCTAGGGTTCGAATTCCGACGGATGCAGGATTTTCTGGCGGCGGATGGAGAATTCTAGCGGCCGGCTGCTCTGATCGGTGGTTTCCCGCGTTTTTTTCCGATCAACATCAGGCGTATGCCGGGGCAGTACCTTAGCAAACGGGTCACGGACCGAGCGCGGTCTTTCATTCCTCTTCCCTTGCCTTATCCTCACTCCTTACTTACACACACCTGCACTTCCATGCACTACACTACCATATATGCCGGGAGATAACTCTGGAGATTTGAGTTCGTCCCGGCGGTGCCCCGCTGGTGGGAGAAACCTACTTAAGAAAACCGCTAACCGGCATGTAGGTTGGCGCCGAATTTCACCATTCTGTGTAGAAAATCACCCCACCTTCGAAGGAAAACACACGCACTACACTTACAGGCCTAGTTACCTTAGCACTTCACGCTCCCGTAATCATTAATCCATCAAGATTATTGGATCTTTCAAATATGTCGATATTCGAAGTTGTATGAATCTAAAATTCGTTAATGTCTCGACGTCGACGGGATTTCGTACGCACTGCATTTAACATTATCTCCCCCGTATACATCACTTTTTCATTTACTTCTTTAAAACAAAGATTCTTGATGTGTACATTTTTAACGCGTTTTGTGAACTTATAGCCATTTTTTGTTGCTTTATTTTGTTTTTTAAATAAAATTAATTCCATCTTGTAACATTGATACATGTGAGAAATATCATAACGTATTCAATATTATGAAATGCATTGAACTGGATTAAATACACGTCAAAGCTACAGCGAAGTACTTTGATATAGAGAGGAGTGCTTTTGTTACTGTCTTTCAAAATCAATGTACTTCCCGTTCCAGAAGATTTTGAAGCTACATTTCGATAATCTTATTTTTAAGTAGTTTTCTTTCATGGGTTTTATGCCTGTTTTTTATACTTGAAATGTCGGAAGCTGCATTTCAATTGCAATAACGAGAAGAACGTATATAATTGGACATTTCAGTCTCTGACGTGTATTCTCCGTTTTCCGAATTTATGTATCTGTTTCTCATCTTGATATCTGAATTCTATTTTCTTTAATTGTTCTAAAGTATAAACGTTTACAGCTGTCGACTAATACTATAAACGCACTGTCAACTAAATAGCTAAACACGCTGTTAATCAAATACTATAAGCATTTTACTTCAAAAATTACATATAAGCGAAGAAATATAATATGTATCTATTAGAACTATATCAACTTCAATCTCTCCCCATACAATGAGAAGCCAATTTTCGATTAGGAAGATAGGAATATTATATAATAACTTTTCATTTTCCTTGTTGCCCACTAGTTTTTAATACATTTTAGATTTTCCAGATAAAGGCCAATTTTCCTCCAATTTTCTTTTCAAGAATTTAAAATTAAAGCCATGTGATGAAGCGACTTCACCACTATCAGTACGTCGGGAACTAATCTCTCTACTTTAAATGTATGAGCCAATTTCGCCGGCAGATTCCGTAAAATTAACTAGCCGTCCGGAGGGATTAGCGGGGCGTCGAAGGTGGCGAAACACTAATTGGGTGGCCGGGAGGCCGTGTCGGGCGGGCGGCCGGAGGATCGATCTAATCGGGTCCTGTGGGAGGAGGGAGGGCGGAGCGCGCTTTACCCGAGACCTGCGGCGCGCCCGTCCGCTCTTCCGCCTCGCCACGCGCCGTGTGCCTGCTTCCGGCGCTTGATCCGAAACACCGGCGGAGTTAAGGGTACTGGTGCTGTCTCTGCAGTGGATCTGTCCGGGAAGTCCTAGGCTCCCGACGGTAGCGGATTTGCGACTCTAACTGGATTCAATTCAGCCGCTGTCTGGAGGGGAATTCTAGCGACTGCTTGGTCTAATCGGTAGATTTACCGGTGTTTCTCCGATCAATAACTGGCGAATCCCGGGCCAGTACCCTAAAAAAGGGCCACGAACGACGCGCGATCTTTCTTTCGTAGTCCCGTCCTTTCCCACAGCCACATTTACACTTACGTGTTCTGTACTACCACACATGACTGGAGTTCAGAGCTTGTGACGACTGGGCGCATTCGTTAGAGGTATCTAGAAGACGGAAATTTACCGTAGGAAATTTACTGTAGTCAGAACGTAGGTCGGCGGTGAATCTCACTATCTAGGGAAGAAATTTTTGACGCTGCGTCCAGGCAAAGTACAAAGAAATATAATATGAATACATAATATGAAAGAGAATTCAAAGAACCTCTACATTATCGATATTTTTACCTATTTATCATTATTGATATGATTGATCACATTTCTTTCTCCAGTGACAATAGTAGAGAGAGAAACGATAAAAATATCAAAAAGAAAAAAAATGTCAAAGAAGTGTTACAAATTCTAATATTCGTTGACTTGTTCCTCGCTACTCTAGTGTATTTTCATTCGATATTATGATACGATTCACTAGTATTGATAGCGACACTGGTATTACTAGGAACAATGAGAGTTCGCACGAGTTATTCATGTACTCGATGACCATTAAACAGCGAGCATATGTCCGGCCTTCCGGACTTTAACAGTCCTTGAGTGCGTAGATATCGTGTGCGAACTCCACCACAAGAAACAGGCATCAAGCTAGAGCCAATGCACACAACCGGCAAAGGTGGCTCAGGGCATCAACCGGTTTTACTGCAGTGCCTCTTACCGGAAGGTTCTAGTGTTTGAGCTCCGGCGGTGTCAGGATTTTCGACAATGGCTAGATAGCCAGATCGCATTTCGACGCTGTCTGGAGGAGCCAGCTAGGTGCCTCGTGGTTTCTCCGATCAAAACCAGAGTAGTACCCTAACAAACGGGCGACGGACTGCGTGCAATATTTCCTTCCTCTTCCTTGCCCTATCCTCACCCCTTGCACACACACTCTCATGCACTACACTATCACACTTGTCGGGAGCTTAGAGCTACCGCCCCAGCCGGAGTCCCACTGGTCGGAGACACCTGGTTAGGGAAAATTCCAATCCGATGTCGGATCCGGAACTCATCAGCCAGCGGGGAGATATCTCCTGCGATGGAAACTACACTTACGGGACTAATGTCCTTGGTAGTTGGCGCGCCCGGAATCATCAATCAATGAAGCAAATGCAAGAATACAGCTGCGCCCTTGCGTGTCCATATGCCCCCTCGTCTGTCCGTTCCGTCCCAGGAGGGTGCAGACGCACGCTGTTCAGGATCAGCAAGCAATCACGGACAAGCCTGGAAATCGGGTATTGCCTAGAGAGGTCAGAGAGGAATTATATTACTTTATTGTGTTTCCTTTTCCAAGAAACCTGTGTTGCTATTCTCCATTGGAAAATATGGTTTACGTGACACAGAAATAAAAGATAAAAATGGATTTGAACGTTGGTGGTGGTGGTAGTAATCATGCGGTAAACCGTAAATATCCTATTCGTAATGCAAACTTTCTCAACCAAATTAAGTAATTCTACAGAATGGTGCGAAAAAGTATGAAATTTCGTCAATATACTTAAATTGAATAAAAATATTTCGGAACTAGGTTTTTACAACATCAGAGGCAGTGAATGTCCAAGAGTCTGAGGACGATGGGAGCTGTATCCGAGCGTTCAAGGATGATTACAGTGAGTGGTAGGCAATCAAGCCAAAAGATGAGAGATGATGAAGCTGTAAGCACAAGCGAGTGCGGTCATTGCCTGGCTGAATGGTGCGGGTTAGTTAGGGGCGATTGTGGAAGCCAGGCACAGTGCGCGGTCGCCAATGGGATGAAGGTTGGCTTGTGGTGCGGGGCTGCACTACAACGTTTAGCTTGTGGTACCTGAGGAAGAGAACAAGGGATTTGAGATCACGGGCAGCTCGATCACTCAACATTAGTTATTTTCGGTTGGATACACATTTCAGAAAATTAATTAATTCATTTTTTCACCAGCAGCATTGCACTGCTTTCTCTGACTTTTGGTCTCACTCGTAACCTGCACACAGCGCCGTCTCCCTCCGTCCATCCGGCGGACGCGGCGTGATGGACGGAGAGACGCGTGGGCGACGCGTGTTTTGTTGCCCCTCCCTGACAGCACCTGCCTCTGCCATCCGGGCATCCCTCCACACTGCTCATAACTCACGACGGTTTCGCTGCTAGCCGACTGAACGCGGTAAACACATTTGGGTGCGCAAGTAAATACTTTCGAAGGTGGACGGGTGGAAGGATGGGTGGAAAGATGAGCAGCAGAAGGAATAGGAAGGAGATTGGTAAAATGAGCTAAAGGCTAGATGGATGGATACGTATGAAGTTGGGTCGATTGATGGAAGGATAGATGAGCGGTTGAACAAACGAATCGACGAATGAGTAGACAGACTGAGAGGAGAATGGATACGTGGATGATTGGGTGAATAGATCGATCGATGAACAGATGGACAGACGGGTGGTTGGAAGGGAAAATGGGGGATCGAGTTGGATGGATCGATGGACGAGTGGCCGGATGGAAGGGCGGAGGAAAATATTAATGTATGGAGTATACAGATGAATGAACGGATAGGCGTATAAATCGGTGGATTAGCTCGTGGGTGGATGAGTGAATATGTCGGTGAAAGTTCGAATAGATGGCTGCTCACGAGTGAGCGAGACGTCGGCGCTGGGCGGGCGACACGTTCGGGCGCGGGGTACGCTCCGCCCAGCCGCCAGCCGCTGCCGCTGCCGCCGCCGCCGCCGCCGCCGCCGCCGCCGCCGCCCGCCGGCGCCATCGAGGTGCGTCGTCGCAATCGATTGGCAAACAAACGAGGGGCGACGTTTCCGGCCGGTGCAATTATCGGCGCCAGTCGCCCGCGCCAATTGCCTCGCACGGACAACGGCAGCGCGGGGCGGGGCGGGGCGGGGCGGACGGCGCGCCGATGAACTGCCGGGTGAGCAGCCAGCGACAAAAAGAGGCCCATTGCCTCTGAAGGGAAGCGGATGTGCTGCGCGCGGGCGAAACCGCTCCACGGGAGAGCTGCACAGTTGGCGGATGAATGAGGTGATGCCAGTTGTTGGGCGGGCGGCGGTGGGTTGAAGCACGAGACTGCGGGTGAACGGAACTAGGACGGGAGGGGGAAAGGTCCGGGGTGGAAAATGGGCCTCAAACGCAACGCGTGGTATTAATTATTATCGAGCAGATTATAGGTTAACTCAATAACGCCCAACATGATTCTGCGCGCCCAGCGATCGGGCGTAGTCATCGCGCCCGTAGCCGTAGACTCATTTTTCAGGCTTTCTAGTAGTATGTTTAAGCAACGTAAAGTGCTAATTATGTTGCATATGCGTTTCCGCTCCAAGGTGCCCACTGCTGGTTATATGAGCATTTGCGTTCTAAAAAAAATAGCAAAATGGTTAGATCTTCGCTGCTATGCCTCGTCAACTTCGCTGCGGACCAACTACCGTTTGCTTTACACCGGCCTATTCCTCTAACCTAACCAGAGACTTTTACAGTAAAACTTGCTCAATATGGAATATGTGTAATGCGGATATCTGTATAATGTGCGCATGAATCGCGGTCTTGCCAACCATTTATTATGCGGCATTACATTGCATCATGCGAAATCTTGTGTAATACGGAAAAAATACTGGACCCTTGGAATTCTGAAATGAGAATGTTTTACAGTACCGGCTAAAACGGTTTAGGATTAGTAAAGTTGTTTCAAAGCTAGGCATAGGCAATGAGTTGGATTATTAATTATTATCGACCAGGTTATAGTTAAACTGATTTATCTTGACATAGTAGTTCGCTCTTTCGAATATTTTTCCATTTCTCATCTCCGTTTTGAAGTATTGGAGAGACCAAAAGGATGATAATAAAATATCTATTGTATATTTGCAACGGACTCGAGCTCCTACGACCTAGGCACACAGATTCGTATTAATGTTTAATTTCTGCAATATGTATCCAACCAAAAATGAAAAAAGGTGGAGTACCGAGCTTTCTATGATAGCTAATATCTTGTTCTCTTCCTCAGGTACCACAAGCTAAACGTTCTAGTGCAGCCCCGCACCACAAGCCAACCTTCATTGGCGACCGCGCACTGTGCCTCGCTTCCACAAGCGCCCCTAACTAACCGGCACCATTCAGCCAGGCAATGAACGCACTAGCTTGTGCTCACAACTTCATCATCTCTCATCTTTTGGCTTGATTGCCTACCACTCACTGTAATCACCCTTGAATGCTCGGATGCCGCTCTCATCTTCCTCAGACTCTTGGACATTCACTGCATCTGTAGTTTTAAAATCCTAGTTCCGTAATCGTTTTATTGATTCAATTTAAGTATATTGACGAAATTTCATACCTTTTCACACCATTCTGTAGAATAACTTGGTTTGGATGAGAAATGTTATAATATACAGAAATATAGAAAATAACCATTCGGGCTGGTGAAGTAAATATTTACAAATTTTACTAGAGAAAAATATAGTATCAAATACTTAGTTGATTTCTGAAGCATATGAAACACCAAGAATTTATGTGGTCATCTATGTGACATGATTGAACAGTTATTTTTCGTTATCGGTAGGGACATTAATTATCTTTGAAATGCTTATTATTTCTGCCTTAATGCGATAAACTGATGAACGAGGCTTGTTTCTACTTTTGATGTTTGTTTAAGGAATATCTATCGTAATCTTCTTTTCCAATGAAGTTCTCATAAGACTTCTTTGAGTAGTACACATTGCAATCATTCAATATGTTACTGCTGTTGTAAAGCATATGTAGGTTTGCTCCAAAAAACTTCTGTACATATTGCTTAAACGATTTTTCTTTGTTACATCACGAAGTGTTTGTATTTGGCCATGTTAAAAATAACCATCATTAACACGTTGTTCACAAGATGCACTAATTGACGACGAGGCAAAACACTGTTCATTCGGCTTAAAGGAGCTTGTTGTTTTCGTGAAACCGTTGTGACTAGGGTTCGCCTTCACACCTAAAGAAAGAACAGGGAAAACTCGTTGACTACTTCCGTGAAGAATTTTGTATAACACTGTTGTATTCTTGTTGCAGGTAAGGTGCCACTTTCGGAAGTGAGGAATGGTGAAGCTATCGGGTCTCATGATCACCACGACTCATTGGATTCTACCCTACCCACAGGTAAAGACAGAGGGGATACAGAGGGTGATCAGTTAACGCATTCGTGAACGAAAAACGACAACTTTTGAAAACAGGTGATATTGCACAGATTCTGTAATGTCATTATTTTTAACGCAGTAGTGTTAAAGTATCTTGTTTATTAAATATCAATTGATGTAAGAAATCGTATAATTATAAATTATTATGTCTGCTGAATGAGTAATAAAATCGTGAATTATATTGTAAAACCGTGTTCGATTTACAAATAATACATGAGGTGAACATCATTAACGAAAGGTTTAGGCTCATTTCCCCATAATTTCTGTGTCAATAGAAGAAATGTATGTTTAGATTATGCGCGCTGAATTTAGATACAGAAAAATATCCCTTCAGGAGTTCTGATCAAATCTTGTTGAAATGAAATATTGCAATGATGAGTGCTCTCAAAAAAGATTGCTTTTGACGGACAACTGAATCATACTTTTTTATGTTCATGCTTATTTGCTTACGTTTAACAGCAAACGTTTGTAACCGTATCGTTTTGCCTCGCAACCATGAAATTATTAGGAATGTCAGTAAATCATGTTTTTGATATTAAATGGGACTTTATTCATCGTACATTTTCCGAAAACGTTTTGCTTCCGAAGTAAAATGTTTTCTAAGTCGCAATTTTCTCGTGCGTAGGTGCATTTTAAATAAAAAACAGATTAACTATTTTTAATAAACTAAGGTTGATAAGCCATAAGAGTACAAGTGTTTTTCTTTGAAAGTTTTTATATATTTTGTCTTGAAATTCCAATATCTTGTTTAAAAAGAAAATTATGAGAATAAAACCCTCAACACCCTTTGCACACCCTCAACACTGCAGATACTGCAGTGTAAAATATCTTTGTAATGTAAAAGGATTTTGTGAATATCAGCTCAAAACATCAAAACAGAATTCCGACAGCGCAAAACCTGCACCGCCTCTCTTGGAGCGTGATCATGAAATCTTTTTATCTTTACTACCCACGAAGACTAGAAAACTAGATGTTCAACTTAATGGAGGGCAATAAAAAAAACAATGTAAATGAAAAATGGAATATGATGAAATTTCTATCTCTTCTATCGAAACAAAACATACCAGATAGCATGGACAGTGATATGTGTTTTGATTTTCTAACGTCGTCTTAACTGTTTGTGGTTTCTCGTGCTTGATTGCAGTTGACTACAATGTAAACAATATTTCTAAACTAAACTTTCGCAATTCTGAACTGAATGAGGAACCCTCTGCCCGCCTTTCGCCTCTGGGACCAGGGTTCGAACTCCGATCACTCCATGTGAACTTATTGGGAACAAATAGTCTCCGGGTGTGTTTACTAAGACTTCTCCAGCCCTTTCACTCTGCATTTACTCCAGCATATCGTTTATGAGCTTCAGTAGTAGGACAACTCAAAAAATTAGGTGTTGAGATAAATGACTTTGAGCTTCAATCTTGTATTGACGTGCAACATTTGCAATGTATTGCATTCTCCCTTTTGTCATTTTTTGGTGGAATACTGTACTTTAAGGTATGTTGCTGTTGCTGCTTAAAGGTAGACAAATCTGCAATTCTGGAGAGTGCATTTACTCAAAATTCGATATTTTTGTTACGTCACTATCGCATCCCGCGAGCGATACATCTACATATCCTCAAATCCATCAAAATCATTAACCCATTTTCAGGTATATCCATTAGGCTTCGGTACTGACGTAATAAAGAATGAAGTTGACCCCTCAGTATCTCATCTAACACCAACAAGAACCGACGACGTTTTTCGTATGACATGTAATTTAAAATCTTGCTCTCACGTCTTCTTGGCATTACCGTGTCTTTAATCCTTTACGTAGAATACGTATTCAACAAACACAGATTCGTAGATTAACGTGGGTTTCATGATTAGGAAGGCAAATCAAACCGCACCTACTACGTCCGTGCGTCGCCCACGTTGCGTGTCACCCTCACGCTCGCAGCCAGACGCGTCGAGCAGACGCAGGCCCACGCACGTCTTAATTCGCATTTCCTCCAGCCGAGTCGCTCCGACTCGCAGGTGACCCGAATTGGGACGATAAAGATGTCAGACAATGCATCCGCACCCCGTGCGGTAAAGAGCCCATAAATATTGCATTAAGGTCTGTTTGTGTATATTTAATTTGCAGTTATTAGCGCCTACGTCTTTTCCTCTTTCGTAATCCTGGCCAGAAGGGCGTGGGCACTAAATGACATGAAAATTTAAACATTCCCCTCGTAGAAGCTGGTCCCGGCTGGGGCAATGAATATTTCAGGCTGAGAAGGAAAGAAGGAAGGGGGAAAAAACCCAGCGGGTAGAGGCTATTTGCCGTGTTCGTTCCAGCCGTTGGTAGTGGTGAAATTTTTAGCGCGGCGTGCCCGACTACCTCATTCGCCCGTGCATCATAAACGCGTTAAATTTCTTTTATATCGAATAAAAAGCGCCCTAAAGTGGTGTCCCGGTTTTTGGGGGCTGTTCGTCCCAGGCTTCAGCTGCGGGCGCAAAGGGGGTTTTACACTTGTTTCCTCACCCGCCCCCAGCCCCTTTCCCACCCATGTTACTCGCTCTGGACTCTCCAACGTTCTGGTCCTACGTTTGGTGTACGTACTTGATATAACGGCGCGGTTTTGCCCGTTTAGGGTAGACACAAACGTCTGTGCCCATAATCCAGCGGGTAGAAATGGCAGAAACGAAACCTGTGTCTGATGTTCTTCGGAATTCAGATTGGTGGGGGAAAGTATCCTGGACGAGTATGCGAAATTTGGGTTATAAAGTGTACTAAAATAGTAGAAAAAAGCAGTAATAATGTAAAGTATTCCTTCGTTCTTGTACATAAATCACAATTATGATTACATAGGAAAACACAAATTACCGGATTTGAGAGATATCCGAATATAGATGGCGATTGATTTTTTTTCAAATGAGCCTGCGTTTCAGAATAAGAAATTCAGGTATTAGAAATAGAACAGGCATTTTGCATTCAGCGATCCATGCATGACAATGCATTGAAGTGAACATGTTTGCGAACATACCATAAGAATCCGTAGTTATGTGGGACACCAAGGTAGGTTTCGATTGGGACAATAAAGCAAAGCCACGCACAATAACATCAAGACAGAGCTCAGAACACTTGGTCAATAGACGCAGAAACGAAAGAAGTGTGGAAGGAAGTTACCGGTAAAGCTACTACATGTTGGTGAAGCCGGCAGCTTTCTGAGATCAGTGGACAGAAAGTTAAATGTTAACTGCAGTGACAGAGAACAGTGAGACAGATATGTGTAGGCATAATAAGTGTAATAAGGTCTTAATAGCATATATAGTCGCCAACGGTTATAGTGAACTCAGGTGTAGTGAACTATCAGTTATAGCAAACCTAAGACTCTGGTTCCGTTTCTCTTACATTACAAATAAGCACAAGAAGATTCGGTTATAGTGGACTCTACATCTATAGTGAACGTAGGAAATACGTCCTGGAAATTAATTCCTTAATTAAATAAAATACGTCCTGGAAAGTGCTACAAATTCCAACACTAAGCAGCTGTAAAGAAAATATCGTCTGCGAAAGGTCATAATCGAAGAAATCTCCCGTGAGGTGAAGGTAGCCGACCCAGAATGTTTCATTCGACGATTAATTTCATTAGTCGCTTGCGTCATGCCGCTATCGAAAGAATCTCGTATTTTATAAGACGAGTAAAAAGGCCGTCGGAGAGCGGGAAGTTGTTTGAACAATGCGAGAGACATTGAATGGTATCAAGACTGCAGTTGTATACTTAGAGACAGTGGACCATGCAGAGTCAAGACTCAGAGAGAGCACGAACTCTGGAGAAAAATCTAGAGAAATTACTGATGAAAAGCGAAGCAAACAATTGAATATAAATGATTTTTTAAGGTCAAATAAAGGTACTGAACATTGAAAGATATTCAGTTGATGTATAAAACTATTTTACTGTATCTCCGTATGAATATGAAATCAATCATCGTGGAGAAATTCCATTTAATATTAACATCATCGGATATAGTGAACCAACAATGTTGGTCCCCAAAAGTTCACTATAACCGGAGTCGGCTCGTAATTGACTGAGTTATAAATAACGTATTGACACTAATTGATTGGAAGTACAAATAATTGAAGTGACAGCGGACTGACACCTTTTGCTGATCCACCGATGCCAAATATCGAAATGAACGAAATATCGCAACTTCTCTGGTGGTCGATGGAGGTCGGTGCCCTGTGCCGGACGAGCTGCGCCGGCCAAAGGGAATGGGAGAGCGAGCCAACAAATGTGCACTGCGAGGAATTTGCCTCTGTTGGCTGCGGCACCCCAACTGAAGCAGCAAAAACTGCACTTCCTAGTTTGTTCGTTTCAGATGTACTTCTTTCCCACTATTCTTGTGTAATGATACAATTTCTTGCTCTGTGGTGATGTGTAAAGAGAGCATTTATAATCTGCTGTTATTTTTGATAAAGTGAATTGAAAACCACTAGATTTATTTTAGCCTGCTTCGCTTTTAATATGAAATCAATGAGTACCCGATTCGTTATTATTATCATTATTATTATTATTATTATTATTATTATTATTTTCATTATCATCACTTGTCATTAATACCATTGAAGGAAATATTTGTCATAATACTTCCACAATATCCAGCATACCTCTTTAGTATCTTCAAATATTATGTTTCTTACTATTTACTGTGAATTCCAATGTATCGTGTTTTTTTATCGTTCAAGAATCTATGAGGCGCATTTATCATCTTATGAATAGATATGCCCAAATTTATTGTATTTAAGAGATGTTTATTTGTTTTCTGAGCATCTTGTATATATTGCGGCATAGATTTTTTCTCCCAAATGCAGTATGTAAACTACCGTTGCCACGCTGTTTTACAGAGCTGAATTTCGGCGACAGAATTTTTGAAACCAGAGTGACTAACGATCACGTATGACGTGGAGCGAGTATATTGCGTGTTCTCTGTAGAAAGAAAAATTGTTCCCTCGCAAACAACGATGAAAAATTGCAATGCTACGCTACGCAGCGTATGAATTCATCGATCATCGCAAATTCTATGCTTCCACTGCTTTTTGTGCTGGTCTCGTTGTAAGCCCATACGTTGTGAAGGAATAGTAAATAACGCATCGCAAAACAGTTTTATGAGTAAATATTGTGTGAATATTGTTCTTCGCAACGATGGCACATCTTTAAGGATTTCGGTTAGAAATTTAGAAACAGATTGCACCCTGGTGTTCCATTACATAAGTAGTAAATTGTTTAATCATATTATTAGGACAAATTAAAACTTTAACGAATATGACATTTTTGCCTCAATTTTTTGCATAACTTTTTATACATTTCTGTCTTAATGGGTGTTTTCCAAACAATATTTTAATATACAAACTAACTTGCAGTTGTAGGGTTTCTGAAATTCGTTGTTTTACATTGTCATTATTTAATTTCTTGGAAAGATTTATCAAGGATATTATTTTATTTCTTATTTATTTTCTTTATAAAAAAAAACACTTGAACGTTTTGGTACGGTTCAACAGAATCTCAGTAGTTCGTTGTTGCTTTGTAAGGGATTGCTTCGCTGTCACGATACATCTGTGCTCATGTAAAGCTGTGCGCACGCGAGCATGACGTAAAGGAAAAGTTGTTGCATGAACATCGAGCCGCGTGCTTTTTCATCTTCCTTGGCACGGAATGCTTTGTTTTGGACTGAGTTACTTTACCACCGCATTGGGTTTTTTTTATTGAAACTTACAAACGCATTGAAAAGGCAAACAATTTGCTTTACAAACAATAGTACTAATATTATACTCAAGCATAAACTTCTAGAACGAAAATGTTTCGCGGTTATAAATCGCGAGGTATTTTTGAAAAGAAAAGCTCTGATTAGAAAAAGAATATTATGATTACCATTCTGAGAATGGACTGGGATTCTAATGTTTTGTGCTGAAAGATAAATGTACTCTCAAATGCATTACTTCTTCCTCCAAGTTTATGCAAATGCACAATATGCAATGTATCTAAAACATAAATACAGGTACACTGCTGAGGGTAGAAGGTTTGAATGTTGAGGTTTGAAGCTTCGGAGAACGACTTCGACGAATATAGGAAGAGCGAAACGCAACAATCCAAAAAAGATCAAGAGCAGTTTATAGAGTAACACTTTTCTTTTCACGAACATTGTTTTAAAATATTTAATGCATGTAACTCTGCATTGCCCTGGCATTTTTATATCACAAGCATTAGACAGAAAAGGAATGAATAGTGTAAGATAGATTTTATTTCCGTCCTCACCAACTCCCGACCCTGCTTCCCTTCTCCCACCCACCCACACACCCACTCACCCCCACTCCACCCCCCCACCCTCCACTTCACCCCCCTCCACCTCCACCCCCTAGCCCATTCTCGTATTTCCCAGCTTCGTCTGTAGTGTCATGATGTTGTTGTTGTCAACCACCGCGAAGTCCACAAAGAAGATTTCTTGGATACCTGTCCAGATAGTGATATCAGGTCTGTTATGATGGACGGTTTTGTCTGTTAGGTGCTTCTGTCCCAATACAATTTGTAGGTGGTATTCTCTAGGACAGTTTGGGGATGATACTTATAAATATGGTGTTATCCTCGTGCAGAAGACCGTATTTCTCAGCAAGTTTGGCATGGATAATACGTCCAATGTTGTCATGTCTGAGTTTATTTTATTATGAGTTATTATTATTATTATTATTATTATTATTATTATTATATTGAGTGATGATGAAGAGTTGAAGGAGTAGGATGATGGTAGGAGGTGTTTGGTGGGGTAGTGGGAGGTGGGAAGTGTTCGCGGGCTTTTTGGACCCATCCCTGCATTTGACTTGTGACCGAGGGAAACCACGACAACCCGGGTCAGGATTCGAACCTGGACCTCCCGATGGCGAATCCAGCGCGCTGCGCACTGAGCGACCTCGCTCATTATTATTATTGTTATTGTTATAATTATTTTTAATGTTTTTAAACATTGCTGTGAGATATTTAACGTAAATAAACACAAAGTTTTTATAATATAATTTTTATAAATTTTTTCGGTCACACGAGTTTCCTAAATTGCACTGCAGGAACACAGAGATTGTTGCTAATCTGATGACTTCTTTAAATTCAAAATCCTCGGAGGTTTTTTAAAGATGCCTTGTTGTGGAATAAAACCCGAGCAAAGGGACCTCCGGTGTTTTTTAACGATAGTGTCGACATGCCTTCCGCCGACCCTTCGGGGCGGAGTTGCGAAGCAGTCGGCCAGGTGCAGCGCCGGCGGCGCAGCGGTTCCGGGGCCGTCGCGGCGCGTTGCTGACCGACGGTGACGTCAGCTCGGGGCGTCTCGATGACGTCAGGCGCCGTGAGTGAGCGCCCGCTGCGTCTCGTGCCAGAGAGCTCCTTGCGCCGCGCGTTCACGCGTCGCGGATTTGCATGAGCTGAACGGGGAAGGGGTGCGGAGGGCGGGGGGGGGGATTCGCAGCTTTCGCCGCGCGCGCCTGAGGCAGCGGATTTTTTTCTAACCGGGCCTGCCACTCCTCGCTGCGTCCTTCTCCTTCTTCTTCTCCTTCTTCTCCTTCTTCTACGTCTTCTTCTTTGCCTTCATTTTCGTCTTCTTTTTCGTCTTCTTTTTCGTGTTCTTCTTTTTCGTCTTCTTTTTCGTCTTCTTCTTCGTACCGGGGGAGATGGCTTAGTGCATCAACTTCTGTCACTGTTGTTCCCCTGACCAGTAGCTTCTAGTTTCGAGTCCCGATAGTGGCAAGATTTTCGACACTATCTTGTCAACTAGATTGGATTCAGTCGCTATCTGGAGGATAATTCAAGCGGCCGGTTGCTCTAATCGGTAGTATACCGTGGTATCTCCGATCAACACCGAGCGAAAGCCGGAGCAGTAACCCTGCCAAAAGGGCCACGGACAGCGCGCCTACCTCTTCCTACCTCTTCCTTGTATCCTCTCCCCTTACACACACACACACACACACACACACACACACACACACACGCGCGCGCGCGTACACTAAGACGCATTACACGAGCACACATGCCTGGAGAACTACTACTTTTCCTCTTCCTCCTTCGCCCAATATTCCTCTTTTATCCTTCTTCTCTTCATCCATTTCATCTTTAATTTCTTCATTGAATATTTCATTCTCTATTTTCTTCGGTTTAGGTAATTTACTCTGCGAATTTTTGCTCTTCTTGTATTTCGAGTGACTAGCAAAAAAAGTTAAATAAAAGTGGGGTTTGTAGACTTCATTCATGAAATCGTGTTCACTGTTCCTGGTTTTGATCTATTTTGTTGTGTTAAACTCGATTATCGGATTTTTGAAACTTGGTTATTTGCTTTAGTTCTGATCCAATTTTCAATTCCCTACATAAAAGTGAGTGTAGAAATTACCTTGTAAAATTTTAAATTGGTTTCTGAACAAGCTTTATTATTTTAGTAGTACGAAAATTGTTGAACGAATCAATTTTCTTTTATTATCAAGGAATTTGCATGTTTTGTAATTACATAATGCGAGACAGATATTTCTGTAAAATCATTTTTTGTTTAGTGAAAGATCTTTTCGATCGCGAGGCGTTCACGACTACTAAACATTTAACGACAAAAAACAGTTAAATACTCTTAAGTTGTACGTACTGTGGAAATAAGTGCAATCTCTGCATCTTTTCTTGAGCTCTGAGAAGCCTACCCCAACTCAAATACGTATTTAGTTCAATTATGAATGTAGGCACCAACGAACGTTTTTGGCTAGAACGTATGGGAAAATATTCGCACCCACACAATAAAACCTATTCACACAGACAAATCAGCTGCAAAATTTGACTTTATCCCTTCTGGTGCTCTTCAACGTTCGTTACTGCTGTGATGGCATGGAGAACAATATTAAAAAAATAATTTTAATTTTAAAGAGATTACGAAGAGTGAAAATGTAAATTGGTGAAATAAATATCAAATAAACATTAACTTATTTAACTTCAACTATAATCCTAAACAATTTATAAATGTATAATGCGGCAATACGTTAAAAATGAAGTATCAAAGTAAAATTTGATTGAGAAAATATTGTTACAGTTCATTATGATTACGCGGTGGCTATTGACTTGAGTGAATACGAAACTATTAACAAAGTATTTTAAAACACATTGCATGGTATAGTAGATCTCTGAAGCAAGGAACTTTTAGAAGTTGCGAGATGCGTGCGTATTTGTTGTGGCTTTGAACTCCTCGGCGTTTCTAGTGCCTAGGCAGAATCCATTGAAATGCAGCGTGCGCTTTAAATTGCCTATTAAGCTTTTATTAACCAGTCATATTTTATGTACGCTTGGTACAAAAGGAGATGAGCGAACTCGAAGATACTACTGCATCCTCTTCAATTTTACAAGAAACTAAATGTCAGTGACATTAAAGAACGAGTGTCATAGTCGTTAGTTGCTGCCTTGTGAAACATTACTGTATCGCACACATATCATTTTGTACCTCTTGCTATTTTAATAGGGATATATTGACAACGAGTTTATTTAATTTACGAATAGTTTTATTTAAACCAGAATGTTGTCAGAGAAATTTGCCGTTTCTGTTGAAATTATGTAATACAAATCTGTGAATAACTGTTGTCCATTTTTATTTTAATGTATTTCAAACATTAAAAATTATTCTATAACCACCTTCTAAAACTAATTTTTGAAGATTCGATGACAACTTCGCCTTAATTGAAATATATTATTTTTTTAAATTATAGTTTTATTATTCTAGCATACGGGATTTAAATTTTGTAGCCTAAGTATTTTACATCGTTAACATTTAATGCCATACCATCCATAGTATACAATTTTCATGGTGTGTCAGCGTTTGCCTGTAAACTTTTCATCCATATTGTAAGTTCCGGCTGTCACGCACCATTCTCTATGTATATGGGTAGTTGACCGATACAATCTGCGATCCGTATCCCAGCATGAAAGCGACTCTTAAAACGTGCGAACGTTGCGACGGGAAAAAGTAATCTAAATATTCTAAATTAGTAGGACGCCGTGCGTCGTGTTTGTGTCCGCTGAGTTGCGCGAACTTCTCACAGTCCAGTTTGCTTGGAGTATGTCGCAATGGCGCAGGCTGATGACCTGAGCAGGCTCTGCTGCAGAGATCTCCCGCGCAGGCGACGTTGTCGTTCTACAGCTGTCCGTTCCTCTATCCTTGCAGCATATTAGAAATGATTCCGTGGAAACCTCTATTGCTGATTTATTAATGATTCCGCGTCAACTGCTGGGGACGTTACTCCCGTACGTGTGGTGCAGTTTTGGGAGGTAGCGGGGATCTTCCCTAGCTGGATGGAGAGATCCGGGGTCGACCTACCCGTCGGCTAGCGGGGTTTTCCTCAACCAGACAACTCCCACCAGTGGCGCACCGTCCTAGCCTGGACGTTTTACGTAATAAACAGCATTTCGGTGGCGATGTAAAGCGTTCATTGAAAACATGAAATGAAACAAACCTACGTACTTCACTCAGATTGCGGAATGGTTTGCATGCCTAGCAGGCTCAGAAGGGAAGGCAATCTCACGTGCGGTCCGTGGCCCGTTTGTTAAGTACTGCTCCGGTGTTGGCCTGGTGTTGATCGGAGAAACCACGGAAAAACTACCGATCAGAGCAGTCGCCTGCTAGAATTCTCCACCAGACAGCGACTGAATTCGACCTAGCTATCTAACTCATGTCAAAAACCACTTTCGGAATCTAACTGAGGACCTTCTGATCAGAGGCCCTCCAGCGACATTAGTTGATGCCCTGAGTCACGTCTACCGGTCCAGTAAAATAAAATACTTAAATTACAGTATGCAATTGTAATTCACTGTTCATATGGACCTTTCAGAACTATGATCAGAAGAATGATCTGTGGATGGAAAGGGAATTAATGATAATGGAGAAATTGTAGAATCATAGCCAAGGGAATTGGAACATCCGTGAGAAAACCTGTCTCGAACTGGCTTTGTGACCCCCAAATTCCCCGTGGATCGTCCGGGGTTTGAATACCGGGACGCGAAGGGAGATAACGAGCACATTGTCTGCATCGCTACAGGCATACGAACAGTTCGATTTTGAGTAGTTGTGTCATCTCATAGAAATTATTGTACACGTGAATTATAAAGCAGCTCACCTTGGACTACGATTTGGAATTTTCACACATAAATATATTTTTAATTAAATTTACCATCGAAATAAGGGCTAAAACGCAATGGCTGTGTTTATTCGCAAATCGCCATACAGCCATACGCTTAAAACAAAGCGTACCAACGTTTGTTATATTAAAAAAACTAAAATACAAAGAATTGTCTAAAATTTACTTTATTTAGTGGCTCAAGGTGACAGTGCTCAGCACCTATGAACATTTGTATGCCTAATATGCTTACTTATTCATTTTGCTATGCATGCAAACCATTCCGCAATCACAGTGAAGTACGTAGGTTTGTTTCGTTTCATGTTTTCAATTCACGCTTTACATCGTCACGGAAATGCTGTTTATTACGTAAAACGGACTATCCGCAGAGTTTCTGCGTTGCTTTTGAACATATTGCAGTTTTCTAAGCGTAACAGATTACCCGTTTTCATTAACAACCTTTTCCCCTTTTTTGCGAAGTTTTACCAGGAAATTGATGTATGAATTTCTGCAACCCCATTACTCAATATTTCTGCGTTTTTTAGTGAATAATTTCCGTGAGGTTTGAAATCGTTCCATCAGTTGCTCTTCTGTTAGCCATTGCGTAATATCTTCCGGGGTTTATTTGTGTATCACGGATTAAAAGAAGAAAGTATTTCGAATGAATCTTAATTTCATGAAAGCGTTCTTCTGCGTCCCTAAATGATTAATCTTTTTCACAGAGAATTCATTTTGCACCCTCCCTGCTGGATGAAAAAAAACGGAAAAGCTTATATGAAGAAGCCCGCTGAAAAATTGCTTCGTCTCAGGCTGTGTGCGTAAATTGAATCAGCCCAAACGAAATCCAGGCAGGCGTGCCCGGTTGTGTGGGCAGTCGGAGGGGTTGAGGCGATGTGAGAGTCGGTGGAGGGGGAGAAGGGGGAAGGGAGGAAAAGCGTGTAAAAACGGAGTCTCGCTCCGGCTTGCTGGAACGGAACCAAAGGCAATCGACTTGACCCAGGGGTGCGGCTATTCCGAACTTCTAAAGAAACTTCTCGGAAAACGGAGTCATCGCAGTTTTTCTGCACAAAATGTTTGTTCAATTGAACGAAAATTCGATTGCTCTAAACGACTTGTCTCTAATAATAGTGCGAAAACAACTAGAGGTATTCTTGCGAATAAGGATTATTAAGCATTGTCCTTGTCTTATTCAAAATAAAGGAAATACTGAAACATTGTTACTATCTTCGTTCTACTCCTAAACAACTATTCTAGAAATTATTGTAAACATTATAATAGAAAAGATATGCTTCGGCCATTCACAATAACATTTTTTTTGGTTCTAGTGTGAAATATACTTGTGATTTTGCAATCTTCATAGAAACTGATTGGTCAAAAAGTCAGTTGGATTTTGAATATTGAATGCTTTACGTTGTCAGTGATTGATTATGTGTATAATACGTAATGTAATTATTTAGGAACAGCCTCTCTTAGTCCGACGATGTGAAGCATAGTTGGGTTCTTTCTTCATCAAAATTCCTTACTTTCTTCAAATGTTGAGAGCGTGAGAAGAAATTCACGAAATACAGAGTGAAAAGCCTAAACCATAACTTGCTTAATATTTACATTTTAGTGAGCATTCGTTTTCCGAAAAATGTTTTATTACTGTAATGACATTGCGAGGCTTTTCAAATATATAGGAAGAAAGTAGTTGTGTGGTGTTACACGACGGAACTTAACCTACGAACATGAACCTAACAACGTGGCAATAATTGGCCAAAACATGAAACAGACATTTTTTTTATTTCATTCTGAATCTGCCGGGACCAACATTGCTGGCCATTTATGATGCCTTATAATGAATGTATAATTGCCATTGCCACCCATGTGAGTGCTTAATCACAGATGGAAAGCAAACTTTTATTTTCGGGCTTTTGCAGCTCTGAAATATTCGATTTGTACATTTATCAATCGTATTTAAAATAAATATATTCTCGTTTGTTCATTTTAATTTAGAACTCCCAAAAAGGTTTTGGGATTAAAACGTAATTGATTTTATATAACGTATACTGCTAATCATTTTATATTCCGAATACAGGCGATATTGCGAAACAAACCTAAATTTTGAATTGTTTGACTAATGACAACATTGCGTAATATTTGATTTGTAAAACAAAAAAACAATGTTTATATAATCTATCAATACGTCTTGAAATAACTGATACTTCCATTTGGATATCTGAATTACGTGTGAGTTTCTTTGATTATATCTAATACGAGTGAGGTAATAATTATAAATCACCGTAGTGCTCCCTGGTCCCTTCATATGTTGGCCATACGACAGCACTGTTCTCTTCTACGCTAAAAGAGATTCGCAATGTTACTCAGAACAAACATCATGTACTTTTTGTTTTTAAATTGCTAGTTAAATCAGTATTCCAAAATGACGTCATCCCGCACAACGCTGCCTTTGTAGGTACAGCAATTCACACGAGAAGTTTCTCTACTCCCTGTGCGTGAAGATCCTTTGAAGACCATATTTCCTTCCCATGAATCATTTGCAGAGTAGTGATTCATTTCATCCTACGTGGCCATGTTTACGTTTCTGTAGAGTGGTTTTACGTGTTACATAGTAGAGCCTGTTGTACAAAGGATTAGTGGAACGTTTTTCCAAGAATTAAATCGTGCTGTTGTTATGATGAGCAAGATCTCTGAAAACTAGCACTGTTTAGTTATTCAACATATCCTACAAGAGATTCGTTGCTACCGTGTGAAAAGAAAAGCAGTCAAGAGGTACAGAAATAACATTGCATTTCCGGCCAAGCTTTAGTAGAGTTGCAAATGAAAACGTGATTCTGCTTATTGACATTTTTTACCCGCGTACGAGGGCGTTGATGACTCACCATAGTCTTTGTGTTTTCGCCCCCTCAACTTCTAAACTATATGTTGTACCATTCTTCTTGGGCCTCAGCAGTCAGCGTTGCCGCGCCTTATTACTGGTATTTGCCACGTGCGCTGCAGTTGTTTTTTTTTATTCCTGCACACTAAATTGGCTTTCTTCATTGCTAGAAACCGTTCATAAAATGGCATCTTATGGCACAGAATACGACATATTTGACATTTATGACATGAATAATTGCGTCATTAGACTTTCAGCCAATCACAGCGAGAGAATCGTAGGTAATGCAAACTAATTACATATATTCTTTGCGAAATCTTTAATTTAATTGAAGGTTGTAAATCAATATTAGTTTTTGACAAAATGATTTAAATTACTGTGAACAAGTTATTGGAATTAATTATTCTATCTTTATTATAATTCATAAAATGTTTCTTGTGCATAAAATAATAGATGTCTTTAATGACATCAGCTGCTTGAAAACGCCCTAACAAATAGTTAAATATTAATTCAAATATTAATTTGTTATGATTGTCTATTACGTTTCATTGTTTGTGTTCTATTTCTTTGTGTTTAGTGTTGTGCAAGAATAATCTGTCAGGCTGAGGTGGCGCAGGGGCTTACTAAGTCTTCAACGTTACTGACTTTTTTAGGGTTCGAGATCCAACAATGGCGGATTTTCGACTATATCAACTTATCTTAGCTCGAATCCAGCCCCCGGAGGAGAATTCAAGAGCCGACCCTCTCTGATTCATTGTGATGTCATATGTGGTCTCTGATCAAAACCAGACAAATGCTGAGCAGTATCCTAAAAAAATGACAATGATACGCGCGTGATCTTTCTATACTCATCATTATCCCTTCGTGTCCCTTCACTCACATACACACACTTTCACTTACATATATTACATTACCACACATGTCGGGAGCTCATCCAGAATGTTTGTACTTGTCCCTGCTGAGACGGTTCTTCACTGGGGGAGATACCTGAAGGAGAAAACACAGCAAACTGACGTGTAGGTCGGCGGCGGATATCTCGCTCCAGCTGGAGAGTAACACCAGACACTATTAGGAATTAACACACACTACACTTACGGGACAAACCCTCGCTGATGTTGTCGTGCTCTGAAAACCTCCCGCTCACATTCGCAGGCTGCATGTGGAACGATCCGGAAGCGTGTGCACCCCTGGGTTACGGCAACCCGGAAGGGGGCGACCCGGTTTGCGCGCGACCTTACGACGCCGGCGGGCGCCGCGGGCGAGCGGCAGTCGCGTGGGGCGGGCGGGCGGGCCGGCCACGGTTATTTCATCTCGGCGTTGGCGGGGGCTGTCGTGACGGAGAGGGGGCAGGAAAAGGAGTAGCGGGCAAAAACGCGCCGCGGTGGCACCTGCGAGCGACAGGCAGGCGGCGATTGCTTTGGTTGGGTACGTTTGTCGTTTTCTTGAATGGCGAAACTTGTGGGGTCTTGTCAATCTTGCTGTTATAAAACGGCCCTCAGAATTGTTACTTGACACTGTCCAAAGTTGTGGCGCTTAGGGGGAGGGGGGCAGCTGGGAAAACTTGCCCCTAGACCTCCACATAATTGGAGCCCCAATTTAAAAAAAAAATTAAATAAGTTTTGTTTTATTATGTGTATTATGTAAATTGTGTTTATTTTTAATTCTAATATACCGCTGTATTTTACTTTTGTGACACGCAGAAATTAATTATTTTTATACATTGAGAAGGGTGCAAATTTTGTTCGAAATAGAGGCTCCGTGGATCTACTGTTTTAGACCACTTGTTTTCTCTGGGAAGATCTAATTGGAAGAAAGGAGTTTTGTTAAATAATTGGCGTATTGCACGTATTAAAATTTCAGTTGGACTTTGGGCAATATTTTTCTACATACTACATTCAAGCAGTTCTGAAAAACCTTATGAAACGAGCAGAATTATGTTTTCATCACATAACAAGAACAGTGTATGTCGTACCTCTTCTCAGCATTGAATTCCATGGTATGCTGGTACTTTGGGTACTGTTGTACCGATACAATGGTATATTGGTGCACCAGTATACTGGTAATGTATTGTGTTCCTGGTAGCCTGAAAAATGTTACTAGCAGACTTGTTTGTGAATGTTTTTATATAGAGAATTTTTTTCGAATGTTTTCGAATTTTTTAATTTTATACAATTCAAATAGTAAAAATTATATGTATTCAGTTAACATGGAAATACATCGAGTAGCAAGTCGGGGCAGGTTTATAAATACAGTTGTTCCGTTTGACGACCGCTGTCGTATTGTTAATCGGGAGTTTTTTGCTTACAGTCGCCAACAACCAAAGACATAAAACGCATGAAAAGATCGCGTGCGGTCCGTGACCTAAGTGTTAGGATACTGCTCCAACTATTGCCTGATGTTTATCGGAGAGACCACGGGAGATATTACGGATCGGGGCAACCTGCCGCTACAATTCTCGTTCCAGGCAGCAGCTGAATTCCTCCTAATTATCCAGCTTGCGTTGAAAATCTTGTCATCATGGGGACTCGAACCCTCGCACCTCCCGGTCCAAGGGTCCGATTGCGAAGGTATCAGTTGACGCCCTGAGTCACGTCAGCTGGTAAAAGGGTATCGATAATTAGCTTCGTTGTTGACGTCGATACCAAGTAACCTAACACGTCGAGCGACTCCCCCGGTCTCGGCGCGTTGGCGGCGGCGGCGGCGGCGCGGCGCGGCACGGCACGGGTGCGGTGACGGCCGCGTCGAAGCCGCCGTGGCGGCGGGGGCGGTGGTGGGGGCGGCGCCCCAGCAGCCTGTCACCATGGCGACGTCGAGGGGAGCGCGCTCCCCGACCGCTGACGGGCGAAAGCTCCGGTGCCCGCGCTGCCAACTTCTCCCGCGTCGCGTTCTCTCGAGCACGTTGGCAGCCCCGACTCGCGAAGTTTCTCGAGCGATGTCGATGGCAACGACGGAGCGAAGCTTGCGCTTTGGTCGATTTAATTTTGTGGCTCCTGGAAGCGATCTAACTTTTAATATTCACAGGTTATAAAGTGATTACTTTATTTCGTTAAATTCTGAGTAATAAACACTTAGGTTTTCAACAAAACACTGCGTAAAGTTCGGAAAACACGTGAAGTGAAAATAAAAGAACAGATTCAAGCCAACAATTGTATTATCTCTAGTAAATTTTCCACGGCATTCTGGAATAGCAGTCGGAGAAGTTGACGGCTGCCCATTGTCATTAACTAAACTTTTGTGTGATATTCATTCTTTTCACAGAACATATACAAGAATGATACGAAATCTATTACAAATACATTTCTTAACACATTTTGCAATGTGATTCTTGTTTGTCTTTACTAACTGATCTCTGGGATGGTGACCGTTGACCCTTCGTTCTAAATCTTAGTTTGGCGAAGTTGTAAATCTTAGGGTTACAGTTTCTTTACATTCGTTTACATGACCATTACTTGTCTTGATGACTATGATGCAGAAGTACATGTAGTAGGGACAAGTAAATAAACGCATTATTCAGTCTTGACCTCCGCCTGGGGAACCGCCCATTTTCCTGATTCTTCCAGGATATTCAGCAAGGGGGCCAATTTCTGGAAAGCCTGAAAAAATCAGTGAATTTCTGGAAGAAGCGTTAGACGTCGGGCCACTCTTTGAGATGGTCATATAACTAGATATTATTCCTAAAAAAATAGTGCAGCATTGATATTAGCTCAATTTTTATTTATTGAGTTTCTTTAGTTTGTAATCTATCACTGCGAATTTAGGGCTGATAAATTAGTTTGAGGCTTGCTTAAATGTTTCTTTAAATATAGTGAAATACTCTACAAATCCTAACATTGTAAAATGTAAAAGATGCTCTAGGGTTAAGTTTGGCAAGTTTGTTTCAATAAACGAGTGTCCACCCTGTTCCAAGAGAATTCTAGATAAATCTATTTTTGAGGGAGGGGGTGAAGGGTTTCAAGGTATCTACAGTGGTGAACGATGGTGAATTATTATATTGCCTTTCTGAAACAACATGGATCGTTAAGAATGGGCTCGTCAGATTCACAGTAATTCATCCTGATGTAATGAAATTTAAAGATTTAAAACAAAACATTTATGTTGGTACTTTTCATGTAACTTTTTGTCCTAGAGGGTAAACTAACCGGGCAACCCAATTTTGTTTCAAATTTATTTTTATTATGAACTTGCGCCGCACAAATATTTTTTTAAAACATTAAGATAACATGAAAATTTCTTCCAGAGACGCCACCTAATACTAACGTACTGTTGGGCCTAGCGCCTGCTGGGAAAATAGACTCAGTACTGATATATTTATATATTTATTTAACAGAAAAGCAGATATAACTGTGAACTACAGAGAAATTCAGTCTGTGCAAGGTTTTTTGAAGTCTAGTTTTTGCATGCAAACTCATATACGGATTAATACAATTCCGAATACAGAATATTCACTCGCGTGTTAGAAAAATAATTTGTAGAGAGTAATTGATTTATCTTTTAACTGTGCCCTTTGTGACGGAATGCACTTGCTGCCACAAGAATGTGGAAAATGATTATTTCAGTAACTACTATCTTCCCCTCTTAGTCCAAGAGAACGAACAGTTATTGCAGCGACATTTAGTAGTCATCCAGAAGTAAAACAAGAGAGCATCTCGGGATTTTCTGGAAGGGTCATGGAAAGTGAATAAAATACCCAATCAAGATTGAGATCATTGACTCAGAGGCTGATGTATAATACTAATTACATGCATATTTTAAAGTTTGCTGTACAGTTGGTAACTAATATTTAAAAATCATCGTTACAATCAATATATGTACTTTTTATATACAATTTAGACTTTAATTGTATAGAAACAGTTATTTCCAAGAAAAGATTTTACATGATTCTTGAATTTGAGTACCTAATATAATGGCAGATGACGGAAAATTCATTCCTATACAGAGCGTGCTACGGATAAAAATAAATGATGACGTACTTGTCTGTACAAGAGAGAAGGGATTCGCCAATTAAGCAAAACCTTTTGAAATTCGGTTGGTTTTCCAACAAGACCGTATTGGAGAAAACGCGGTTGGTCCCATCTCTAACCCTCGGCCCTCTGACACGTGGTCTTGACAGCTGTCTCCCCCCAGCGCGTGGCGCTAGGGAACCTCGCAGAGCGGAATAAGTGTATAATCCCTGTCGAGGGAGTTAATTTTCACATAAAAGGGCTTCTCTGACGGATTCGCGTCCTGCCGATAATGACGCGTTTCGATTTGCGGGTCTGGCTGTCAAAATCACGCTGACGGCTGTTTGGGAGGGGGAAGCTGGTGGAGTATTGACTCGTGTAGTACAAGATTAATGCTGGTTTTTGTGGTAGTATGCAAATTTGGAGCCTCGTTTGTCTGCGCTTAATGGACTTCTAACCGTCGTGTGCAAGTGCCATCCGTCATTGGCATATGTGTTGTGTCGACTTCGAAAAAATGGAGACGGTTCAGTGGCGTTATTAAGTCATTCAATTACTTATAGATCGAATCACACATTGTGCATACAAATCTACACGATGATGAAGAGAACCGAATCTAAAAGGAAGTGGAACCGAACGGAAGTTAGAAAAGTGTAAATGAACATTATGAAAAATTGGTAATAAATTTAAATAAACTTTGAAACTCACGAACAATGCTGAGCTTATAAGGAAATTGACAATATTTTTTACCGTGAAGATGTATCAGAACATTGATAAATTTTAGTTTGTCTTAAAATTTGTGTAATTATTATTTTATATCTTGAATATTTTATATATTGCAGAGTGCGTTAGTCTCTATACTTTGAGATTCAAAGACGTCCTATATAATGGATAATACTATAGATTACTCATTATTAGATGAATTGGTATCAAATTAGAATAGGTGAAATATGCGGATATGTGGATTTGCTGGAAATTTTCGATGTAACCTTTTCTTTCCTTCCTTGTTGAAATGGTTGACTTTTATTCATCTATCTATTAATTAATTATTAATAGATGAGAGAATAGATTAATTAATAATATAATTATTATATTAATGATCTATTCCCTTCATTCATTCATTCATTCATTCATTCATTCATTCATTCATTCGTCACCTGTAAAATGTAGGAATAGTCGTTTTTTATACTAGGATTAATTAAGGGATATGAAATGTAACGAGGATAAAGTAGAGTTGCATTTAATTTGAACCGTATATTTGATGCAAAAATTTCCCCGTATTTTCTAGACTTACAAAACCGTTATACAACATACATATACCTACATTGTCTCTTCGGGGCATTGTTTTTTCCCTCATTTTTCATTTGCTTCGAACAAAATCGTTTCCACCCTCTCCGTTTTACTTCCTGGCGAACAATTTTCCGAAAGTAACATTTTATAAATTCACCCTCGAAACAAAGCTCGTTCCGTAGTGTTCCAACATTCTTTTCAGGTCCAAAAAGACCGCAACCTCCCCTTCTCGAATCCGCTTCTGTTTAAAGCTCTTTAACAGCGACGTCAGCGTTTGGGGTATCTCCTCTCCAAACGGGAAAGTGGCGAGAGCGCGCAAAGCGGAGCGTGGCTCGGAGAGTTAGAGCGTTGAAGGGCCGCCATATTGATTCAAGGTCACAATGGGATTAGAAATATACGACGCCGAGGGTCGCGCGCAATCTTCCGATGGTTGTTGGAACGTAGCCACTATATCACGTGTTATTACCGCCACAGCACAATGGGTGGTCTCGTAACCTTACTCCCCTCAACTCGAGTGTTTCCGGGACGGCCAAAACGGCTCCGTAAATTACTTTACTTCTCGAGTGGATTTAGGAATTCCCGCTGTCTCCCCCATGCGTCGAACGCAAGTTGTTCGGTTCATCGCCACAGCTTTGAGCTCGTTTCAATCCGAATGTGCCGTCACAACAACGACGGAACGGGTCATCAGAATCCACTGACTCTTGGGGTCGCCATTGGTCGTGAAGTGGCATTGTGATTGATTCACCGAAAGTGAGTCACTTTACCTCTGTATACGCGCTTTCAAATTTGCTCTTGTCACAAGTAATTGTATTCGGATTGGAATTTTATTTTCTGATTCGTAACCTACAGCTTCAACATTTCTACTTCGTTACCCGTGCATCTCCGATAGAAAGATACGTGCTCTAAAATTTCAATAGTTACAGGAAATTTAGTAGTAATTTACAGTGTTACTAGTGGATTTGTTAGAAAGATTTCGAAAGCTCGAGGGTTTTCATTAAGTGAAAAAAATTATGTAATAACAATATATTATTTTATATCAGTTATAAGTATACACATACCGCATTCGCTAACGACTTTGTGTGACGTTATTCCTTTCCGTGCTCGTCTTCTATTTAACTGTAATGTTGTAGATATTTATCGCGTATGTGTTGTAGCAAGACATTTGGCGCCCTGATAGGCTCGTGTGTACTAAGAGAGTATTTACATTCACGAGAGCGGGGCCAGTGATATAGCCCAGCCGCCCCGGCAAAATATTTAGGATAGTTAGCGTGATGACAAGTCGAGTTCCCGTCGAGCCTGCTTACTTAGACCGTGACCTCGTTATGAAGTGTTGTTGTGGTTTGGCAGAGCTTCCTCTGAAGGAGTGTTGATAGTATTAGGGTAACAATATTTTGTGGCATGAATATTAAGTTGAATGAATGTCGCCTACTTTGCCTTTAAAAGTTTATTCGTCACTTTCGAACTACGTATTGGGTTTTCTGAGAGATAGCCAAGTAGAAGTTCAACAAAAATTGCATTAGCAGCGTGAATTCTTTAAGTAGTCTATAATAGGTAATTTGAATAGTACGTGTTCGCGTTGTTTAGTGAATTACTTGTTCTTTTTGGGCCCCTTTTCTCCCTACAGCGCCACCGCATTTTTCGACATTTGGCCTGAACACCACGATCCCCCAGAACTGCGTAAGAGTTTCTTAACCTTGGGTAATGAGGACGTGTGATGAATTTATAGCCTGACCATACCTGCAGGACGAACAAGGAAACTGATGAATGCCGATTATAACGTCTTGTCGCAAGCTCTCTCATCTAGCCGACTTCGACTCCTCTTTCCAGCTGGTGTTAAATTTCCACGGCCTTCGGGACACTAATGTTGGTCTTCAATTCGTCAGTTCCGGATACGCAGTTCCATTTGCTAACGTACCTTGATTAATAGCTTAACTACTGAACTATTTGGGTTTATTTTTTGTTGGTTTGCATATCGAATAGCCAACATATTTTATAATCCGAACGCCCTTCATATATCTGTTTGTGAAATCGAGTAATCATACAGGATCGTGGTGTCTTGGTAATATAGTGTAAAAACAAAACTCCAGTTTCGCTCAAAAAAACTAAACAAACAGTTTTCAACTAACGCAGCCTGCCTAATATGTAGGAGTGCGAGTATTTTCACGGATCTTGTCTTTGGTGTGAAGGGTATCTACATTTGCAACCTTCAAAAAAAGGATGCGCCTTAAATCTTAAACGGCCGTGTGTGATGCGGGAGGTGTTTCCTGACTGTGCGCATTACAGACTTTCGTAGTAAAAATATCCCTAGACTTGTGTGTTATCGACCGTAAAAGAAAACTAGCTTTAGAAAAGGCGGATGTACTGGCGTCTGTCTTGTTTCCGCAGTGAAGCACATCGACGAAAATGCAAAGATAGATAGGGCAATGTGTGAGAACGGACGTGTTTGCAAAGAATACATTTACGGTACATATTGTAATAATACAATTTTATTACAAAAGAAAGTTGTTTTTTTTTCTGAAAGGCTATGTATTTGGTAAAATTGCTGCAGTATTTGGACGCATACGACTTGTAGACTTTGACTAACACGACCGTAGACTTACACGACATGTGCTATCAAGGTGATTTTTTGTCGAAAAAATTGAAATCGTGTAAGGAAGGATGGCAATTGAAGAAAGTACGAGATGGAAAATAAGGACATTTGTGAAAATCATTTCTCAATTCATACGTTTTGAGAGGTGAATAATTTTCAGAATCTTCGTGGCAAATTAGAGATGTAGAGCGGAACGTCTGCAAAATATATCTGTATCTCAATTGGTCCTGTAACTAGGCACACATTTGTGGCAGTAAATGTTCCAGTAATTAACGTTCAAAACCAAATGAGTTGTTATCAGCTTTAGATTAAATGAATAGAAAAATACGTCCTCTATTATGTATTGAATCAGATTCATCTGTTCTCTAATCATTCAAAACTGTACGAGCAATACTTCGAAATTGCTTTCCATTTGTCTAATATACAGTTTTATTTTGTTTTAATTAACCTATATTACAAACTTGTCAGAACATGTCTAGTATTCTTCCATTGGTGATCAAAAAACACTGACAAGTTAGTGATGTAATGAACGTCAGAACTTTCCGAACTTTTCGTTTGAAATATTTTTGCCAACCTCTGATTTTCCACTGCGTTATCAACATTAATCTAAATTTAAGTCTTTCTCAATGCGGGGAATGTAATCTTCGGTCGACGTCTAGTGATTTTATTCTCTTTGATCTGTTAAGTCCGGAGAAGACGGAAGGAATTAGTTCGAAATTTGAGAGGAACAGATTTCAGAATCTTCATGAATCAACCGTAACTTTAATGAAAACGCTCTTTATAAATGCTACCCTACATAATGAACTTCTTGCATTTAAGTAAATGTTTCTGAAAATTCGTGTAACTGCCAAGTAACTTCCCAAAAGTTTTCGAAGGAACAAGATTCACGTTTTTCTCAGTAAATCTTCCGCCGTCACATCTTTCTCTTTGATTTCTGATATGCATTTCCTTTGCTTTCTTCTAAACCAAACCGATCTCGCGACGACGTCTGCGCACATCTAGTCGTATTTTAATGTGTTTTTTATCGACGTTTAGAGAGAAGGAACGGCAATAATTTAATTATGTTTTATTTAAAATGAGAAACATATTTTCTTTGGTTATACTCACAAACGGTTTGCCAAAAGGATAATGCAGTTTTATTGCATTACATGAAAGATACTTGTCACCAAAGAACATTGCGAACTAATCAACTTCCTGGCGTAACTCTTATCTACAAAGTGTTTATGTTTCCCATTGTTTTTCTTTTCTGATTTTCATGATATCAAATCGCTTTCGTTTTTTTAAAATTACCGTACAATGCAAATAGTAATGTACCTGTCTAATGAAATGTTTATACGGGATATTATAAATTCACCTAATTATTTGTCATTCAAACACGGAGAGCTGTGCGCATGACATACGGTGCATGACGATACGGTTCAAGAAGTTGTGCAGAAGCGTCCTGTGTCCCAGTGTTCCAGTTTCTAAAGCGTTTGTTTCTGAAGGTTTCGTCCAAGTATCACTTTAATTTTGCTTCATTCTGTTCAGATACGCTTGCCTGAATGTGTTCTGGAAATCAGAATTTGTTTAGGGTGAATTTAAGTGACCACTCACATTACGTGTTCTTTAATGTTCTTAACTAGCTGGAGATCCCAACGAATAAATCATTCGGCGATTTAATCACTGGCAGTAACTTCGAAGTGTCTGTCATCTGAGACAAATCATGATGTGTACAGAAGAAGAGTTTTCACTGCTGTAGATGTTGCCTGTTTTTACACACGCGAGTTCTGAGTAGCTATTCTACGTATCTCACTTTGATATGAAAAAAGTGGATGTTATCTGGTTTATGGTAATCGTAAAAGAAAGATAAGATTTTACGACAGGGAAGGAATCACGGATGCAAAGTAGGAGGAAAATGATACCGGGGGTTCCAGACGCAAGAGCCTATCTTTATCAGTATAATTTTAGCTTGTTCTAATTGAAGAGGAAATAAAGCAAAGCAAATATACCGTTCGGCTGAACAAGAGTCACGTGTGAAAAACGTTTCCGTAATTTTAGTTCGTTCATCTCTTCGTTGCCTAGGTTATATGAAAGTTTGTTCGTGCGCAATGTCCGTCGAAGACTGCCAAGTCTTGTTATTCCGTCATTTATGATCCAAACAGCCTTGTGCATGTATGAAATGGAGTGTGTAGGTCCGGCTGGAACATTAAAGGATACGGTTTCGTAGTGCAACGCCTCGCCGATTGTTCAATAGATACGGCTATATCGCTTCTGTGATGTTCCACCGTTGGTAATTTTGACAAGAATCTTCCCTGAGAAGCAACGGCGAGTCTGGGTCCCACTTCTAATTTACATGGCATTCTGATATTTCAGAGAGAAATGCGGCATCAACCTGAATCGTGAAAATCTCTCGTGTTGATCTGTCGGTAAAGTTCATAATAGCCGCGAATCCCGAGGGAAATGTAATGCCTAGAACAGTAAAGAGACAACCAGACTAGCAACTTCCCCTTCCCTCCTTTCTTGCCTTTATAACAGCATTTAGAGAATCAAACTTAATTTTGCGAAACAAATTCCCTGTGACGACTCGGGTATTTGGCATCGTGCGAGTAAACGGTGGTCGGCTGTTCCGTTTACCTCTAGGTCCCCCCGATTCTCTCGCTACGATTGGCCGAATGTGTGATGACGCTATCATTCGTGACATAAAATCTAATACGTCATAATTTATGCCGTAAAATGCCCAATTATGAACGATTTCTTGCAACAGAAAAGGTTCTTTTAGAACGCTGGAATACAAAAAAAGTAAATTACTAATGATGTATAAACGCGAGAGCGTAGGCTTCCGCGGCCGGAGTCTGTATTTACTAGGCCGTCCGGGTGACGCCGCGACCATGGCGAAGGTGCCGACGTTTCGGTCGCCATTCTGCGACCTTCCGCATTACGCCCTGAGGAAGGTCGCAAATGGCGACCGAAACGTCCACACAGTGGACGCAGCGTCACCCGGACAGCTTAGTAAATATGTGTAAACGCGCCTTGCTGTATTTTCGTCCGCCCGCCTGCAGCCCTTTTCTCTCCCGCATCGCTGGGGCCCACGCCGTGCCATTCATCCCGCGCCGCTGTTTTCCCGCCGCCTTCCTGCGTTTCACTTTCCGCGGGGCGGCGCTGACTCACAGGGACCGCTAGCTACCCACAAATCGGCGGCGATGGTGTAACGGTTAGCCTATTGGACTGGTATACCCAAGTTGGCGGGTTCAAACCCCATCGAAGCCGTGAGTTTTTAAGGGCGAAAAAATCCTTCGTACGGTTTACTTTTTTCGGAGGGGAAGTAAAGCCGGCTGTCCCATGTTAGTATGTTTACTTCCATGTAAAAGATCCTCAAGCCTAAATGACGCCTCTGAGCTAAATTCAAAATCGCCTGTTTCTCACCCAAGAATTACCTCCTACTTCTGCTAGTTGGTGAAAGGAGCGTAGCGAAATTTGCGTGGTCAAACGGAGGAGCAGGCCTCATGGCCTGAGTCTCGCCACGTTAAATAAGGCATTAATTCAATTCAATTCAATTCAAATCGCCCCCTGAGCGCCGCGGCGACCGCTAACGGCTCCTCTGTTACTGCGGCTCTTGCAATACGCGACCCAGTGCGATATTTAAGATTGATTGATTGATTGTTTTGTTTCCGAGCGAGTCAACTGCTAAGGTCATTGGTTTTGCCACCACTGGAAGCAGTACCTTAACAAACGGGCAACGGACCGCGCGTGATCTTTCCTTCCTCGTTCTTTTTCTATCTTCATCCCTTACACTCTCTCTCTTTTTTTTCTTTCTCTCTCTCTCTCTCTCTCTCTCTTCTTCTTCTTCTTCTTCTTCTTCTTCTTCTTCTTCTTCTTCTTCTTCTTCCTCCTCCTCCACCACCAACATGCACTACACTTACGGGACTAATGGCTTGGTTAGTTGGCATGCCCGGAATCATTAACAACCAACCAATCTCTTATTAGTACGTGAGATCCGGCCCTGAACCAAGCTTGCGGATTTTCCTCTCTTGCATGTATATCCGCCAGTAGATCTCCGTCCCTGCCGGGCTATGTTTTATGCTTCTGTCTGATCATTCGGCAGGTGCGGGTGTGCAGTGAATGCAAGTGTAAGTGTTTGTATGTGTGTGTATTAGAAAAGAAGAGGGGAATATCGCGGTCGGTTCGTGGCATGCGTGCTAAGGTACTGTTCCATAATTCTCCTGGTATTGATCGGGGAAACCCCCGATTGAAAAACTTTCGATAAGAGAAGCCGGCCGATATCGTTATTTACCCTAAATACGATAATAAATACGAAGTGCCTGGAGCCCCAAATAATTTCAAATAGAAATGTAATTGTCTAATTATTTTCGAAACTGAAAAAATGGCGGTTGTTTATATTTTTTAATGTAGAGCATGTGCTCTCAGTAGCTACGAATATCTCTATTGTACAGTACGTTGCTACGAAGAATAAAACCTAGACGATGTATTGGAAAGGGCGGTAGACATTTTTCCGATCAACCAGAAAAAGCATTTCTTCGAAGTGGTTGGAGCAGTTGGTTGACTGTCAGCTGGACATATAATAAGCAACGATGGTACATAAAAAAAACTGAATTTTTTATGGTATTGAAAATAAAAGTATCTGTACTGGAGCTCCGGAAGCATTGGCACGTTCTCACAAGCCACCGCCGTTCGATGAGATAATGCTACTCTCATTAGCGTTGATGCCGAGGTCCTGAGACCGTTGTAGTATTGTCTGTGGGAAGATATGCCGGCACCTCGTCGTTTTGCCCAGATTTTTCTCACGATTTTCTGAATTTGATCTGCAACTAGTTGTGTGGCGTTGCGTGTCCAATAGAGGAATTCTGACGTGTTAACAAGATGGTTTTGGATAGAGAACCACAATGGTGTACTATTTTAAATGTTTGAACGGAAACTGGTTATGTTAGACATTTTATCGTCATTTTTAAGTAATGTCGTGCCGTTTATTAATAAGGAAACAGGATTTGTGGGGATTAGCTCGCTGGTTAATTCTCACGTTTTCGTTATATTTTCAAGCTATGAATATCGTTTATTCAAATCTATCTTTATCATTTTTATCCTACATGAGAAACTTCTATGTTCAAGGCTGCTAGTTCTTTTGCAAAGTATTTGTTTTAGACAGGGTTTAAGACTGAAAAATGCGCAGTAATTTATAAGTACACTCAGTATATCATTCATTTTTACTTTCTCATTATAGAGTAGAGAGAAAGTTATGTAATTCTGCGCGAACAAACGACTAATTTCCGACAGAAAAACTGTTATTAAATGGCCTTCCAGTTGCTAAATTTAGAAACAAAAATCCTCTAACTGAGTGTCTAGCCAGAATCCATGAATTCGGAAGCCAGGATCCATTGATACCGAAAAATCGATTGATGAAAAAACGTCGTCTTTTAACAACGCTAGCGGCTAAATTTTGTTTATCATGCGCATATCAAGTTAGCATTATTTCCGACTAGTGGGGAAATATATGTATTTGCATTGAAATCTGGTCCCTATGTAGTAATCATGCAGAGCAACGAAGACGATACATCTGTATACAGCGTAATGCAGTTCTTATGTTGAGAGGCTGTCGTTTTTAGCTCTTTAGTTGTAGTAAATGAATCTGAATGGTGTAAAATATTCATGTGGATTAATTTGAATTTCGCGTAATCCAGCTACTTTTTTCGAGTTCCGCTTTGAAGTTTGAATGTAAACCGTGCAGTGTATTTCGGACTCGCCTGCCCTCCAGAGGCTTATTTTCGCAAATTAACTCTGTGTCGTCCTTCGGCACGCCATCCGTCAAGGCGCCAATTATTCCATCCGCCAGCTCCGCGCTTGAGCCTTCCCTCCGTGCTCCGCGGCGCCTGTTTATCTTGCTTTCATCGCCGGGCTGTTTACTCTGAAGTAGCGGCCATGTTTATGGCTTGTAAAACGCCCGCGAATATCAGACATATCGCCGTTGAAAGTACCCACATTAGACATGTTAAGATGCTTGCTAACGGAGCATGCCGACTGTGTGCGGTGAGTGAGTTGAACATGTTGAGCGAATGCCCAACATGCGTACCTCTTGCTCGGAGGAGCCGCAGTCGGCTCGGCGAGACTTCGGCGACGTCGAGTGGTTTCTCTGAGCTCGTAGCTCACGTATCACGCCCTGCGAGTCCTGGTTTTGTAACTATCAATCTTGCTGGAATTTATCTCCACTCGTGTAAACGGAATTTCTCCTCTAGCTAGTGCGCGAGAAGACGGCCGTCTATCAATCATGCTCATTTATTTCACCAATACCAGACGTATGCAAAATGGTACAACGACTAGTTGGACCCACGCGAACATTTGGCACTTTGTTAATAGTTTTCTAAGTGAAAGTAGCTGCATTCTGGAATGGAACTTCCAACGTTTGCGTCGCAAACATGCCGTGGTGTCCCAGCCTGCCGTATGTGAGCTTGGGAGGTCTGTGGTAAGTAGGTAGCGACCCCTAACGCTATCTATTGACATTCTGTTCCTGCAATAAGCTTTCACATTATGAACCAGCTGTATGAACTGGATAAGTAAATGAAATGTGACAGTTTTAATTTGCCCCATGCGGGAATGAATGAAAGATTAGCAACTTCTTAAAATCATTTTTGCACATTTTTTTCTTTGAGCCAAAATGTACGTAATTTCTTATTTTTTATTTTAACTTGCAAAACTGTTTGTTGTTTATTTGTTACTTTTATTATGCGGATATTAGTTGCTTGTAGCTTCGGAAAGTCAAATGCGTTTGTCAAAATATATTTCCTCCTAGCGAGCGCATGAAATCCTTGTGCTCACATGCATGATGTTTTGTTTCCTGGTCTTGGATGTTGAGGGAGGAGCGCTACTTACGAAATGCATTTGTGGAACCGAGGAGCCCATTAATAAAGTAATTTATCTGATAACGCTCCAATTTACTGCAAGGTTTCTCTCATAAAATGAGGGGGGTGAAATCTTGTCATAATTTAACTCGTGTGTGAATTTGTGAATTTTATGTAATTGCGCTCAGGAAGATAATTTCTGTTATTAATTGCTGTTATCCTGTTTAGCATATGTTTAATGTTCTCGTTTTGCAGTTAGCGTTTTATCCACATATGATTATTTTGTTTTATTTAAAAAAGTATTCATAATACAATCAGGAGTGTTTATAACATGCATAGACATTTTATTTTGAAGAAAAAAGGAGAATCCTATTTTTTTCATAAGATTCATATTATTCTCATTTAATTTCATTTTGAATAACCATGAGGTAGGACAAATTGGATATGCAATTTAAAATTATTCTTTCAATCCATAATCAAAGTATTGATGTTGAAGGAGTCACAGAATTGACGTATTTTTAATGTCGGTATCGCCACCAAATATCGTTTCGATTCTAGTATTTGAACGTTTCTACAAAAATGTGGATCAATGCAGAAGCTTCAAAATTATTTTAAGGATGGGGTTAAAAACCCTCAAGAAAGCAATGTTTTAATTGAATTTATAATAAAATTAATACAAATTTAATTTATGCGTTACTTTCAATTTTTATATTTTATGCTATAAAAATGTATACACGGGATTATAAATCTTTCTTCTAGGTCTCCTTTTTCTTCTTAAAGTGGTGCGTATTTAAACTCACTTAAGTTGAAAACAATTTAATTATTAATGAGCCAAAATAAACTCACTAATAATATAAGACGTTGAAGCTTATTCATAATTGTTAACGAGATATTAACCCTTCACATTCAAGGCGGGGTCCATAGATAGATTCGCCCTTGGTCCCCACACGCGCCGACCTCACACGTCCCCCTTCCCCAGTGCAAACAATGGGCGGGGGGCTCCGATGAAGATCAGCGCGCGAAACAATGAAGCGCGCTCGGCGCCTCGGCCGCCTATTACACCGATGCTAATCGCGCCGCATCGACATATGCGTATGTACACGGCGCCCGCTGCGCGCACATTGAGGGAAGATCTCAAAAAGCTGGCCAAAAAAAATGAAAACGTTCAGATTTAATGACCGTTTGTTTACAATGATTTTTTAGCACGTTGATTACGATTCCAATGTCCAAATTTTAAAATAATAGAAGTAGAAAAGGAAAAAAAGAGAAAAGAAGAAAAAGGCGGATGCAATGTAACGGATTAAAAATTTAAAAAGTCTAAAAATGTTTCTGCACGAAATGCAGAATAGCACCTAATAAAACATATTTGTGTGAAGTTTCAATAGCTAAATAGTAGAGATTGAAGTTTTTACAAATTTCTTTCTGGAACTCTGTGGAACTTACAACAGTTTTACTTTTAAAAGCAACAAATTAATTGTATAATTTTGTTTAAACGTTAATTATTAATTAAGTAAATTTAACATTTTTTAAAAGTATTTGTAATGCATGTAAACATTGTACTCACCATCTTTATTTTAATCCATTTTGAATGATGAAAATTGGTCAAAACCGAAAACAGCTGCTCGGACAGTGGTCACGTCTCCAATGATGCAGAACGACACTGACGCTTCGCACCTTTGCTAAATGTATAATTAGACACCTTGCAAACCAGTCTACCCAATTGCTTACTTAAAATTCCCCAAATAAAACATTTATTATTATTATTATTATTTTTTTTTTTTTGGCGTATAGGCCATTACTGACCACGCTACTCGATTAACGTGTGTAATTCTTCCAGGATCAGCTTTTCAGCTGTATCCTTGGATTACAACCAGGTTGTTACCCCTTGAAGTGTGAATAATTATGAGATGAAAGGATGATGATGATAGGTGAAGGGACAATCACAAATATGACCATGTCTACGCAGGACTCGACCCTGCAGCCTCCTCGGCACAGACGACGGCTGCCGCAATCGTCTGCGCCACGGGGCCGACATTATTATTATTATTATTATTATTATTATTATTATTATTATTATTATTATTATTATTATTATTATTATTTTACTTTTGGCCAGTGTTTTGAGATCTTGCCCCAACGTGCGCTGCTCACCCCGGCGTATCAATATATACGGAGAGGAGCGGTGGCGGAGATAAGTGTGGCACTGGGTGGAAGTGGGCGTGGCCGGCGCGCCGGAATGCTGTCAAGTGGTTGGTTGAGCATCGCGCTCGGATGTGGTTTCTTCCGCGGAGGGCGCTGTATACGGCGGGACAAGGTTGGACGACTCGTGTTTTGGAAACTGGCGATTATCGGCGATGTGATGCGAGGGACCCGGGCACGAGGCGGGTACTTACGCTGGAGATCGGTGGTGGTAGGGGGCGTGTTTGTGTGTGGAGGCAGTGTATATGTACTGCATGGGCGCTTCCATTGTCGTAAGGCGTGCAGTTTTGAAATTACAGGCTGTTGAAAACAACTCAGCCTGATTGGAACGGCCTCACCACTCCTCTGCTGTGTTAATTTTATATGGAGCCAAGCTATTTTTAGAAGATAGAAAATATTAATAGTAATTTATTTTAAAAATGTATTACGTACTGTTTTGTATCTTTTCATTGATTAATTTTTGACGTGTACTTTTAAAATAAAAACATGGTAACTTTAAGTGTATTTACTTGCGGCTCGCCACAAACGTGTATTTGACGTGAGCCTCTTCGAAAATAGTTGAACAAAGCAGATTGGGACGTGCTATTCTATGACTGATATGCTTCTGTGAAATGTCATTGGATGTCGTACTCAGAGTTGTGCTGTGTCGTCAATTAACAATTAACTAGAGGCTCTTGGTGTGATATCCAAATAGAACAGGTTTTGCCGTGTAATATTCAGAAACCTAATTTTCATGTAGTTTTCACTGTTGCTTACAGTGTGAAAATAACTAAGTATCTAACATGTTGATATATTGAACAACTATATATTTATCAATTCATTGGGTTTTCAAATGAACACAAAGTATGCAGTTGGCACACCACCTAATCGAAAAGAATCACGGGTACGGAAGCCGTAAGAAGAGAAAGTACTTATTCCTAATAGTCTGAATAAAGTAGTAAAACTGAACTTTTCTAAACTTGGTTGCATGCTAGACCTATCTGGACAACCTCTACCTTTGGTAGGACAGCCTCTACCTTTGGTAGGAACCTGCATGTGAGAATGACTGGAGAGAGAGAGTTGGCTTCGCATATATTTACTTGTTACGAGTGACGTATGCTAGCCTGACAAAAGACTCAATATAATCATGAGTGACATTTTAGAAAGGCGGATGTGTACTTGCATCTCTCGCCTCCACTCTCAATCTGCAAATGGGCGACAATTGCCGCTTGTATCTTTCTAAAAAACATGAACTCAACGCTTTATCAAGATTTCCTCTTTTCTTTTTTAAACGTTTCAGCGTAAACAGGGTACGCCGTTAATGCCTGCGTGAATGATTGGTGTTTGGGTGCAGCGCGTTGCGCGTCCAGTGAACAATGACAAAACAGGTACCGGTATGTTCCACAGCGTAGTTTTACGAGCTAAACACGGAAGCGTAAATAAAAGAACAGAGCGCCGCATCCCTGCAACTTCCTGTCGCGCGCGCGTTGTATTTCTTCCTTACGGCGCGCCCAGCTTGCAGCTGTTGCATGCGACTGCTGCGGCGTTTACAGCCTCGCTTTATCTACGTTGCTCCATGGCTATTATGGAATCCACGCTGCGTGTACGATGTAAATGTTGATTCGGGTATTTTTGCCTCGGCGAATAGAAGGGATTTATGGACGCATTTTGTAACGGATACAAAGGTGGAACTAATTTAAAATTGTGCTAGAGGTAAAATAGGCATTTGATTAATACAAAATAATCAATTGCAAGTTGAACTATAGATTTGAAGCCTGTTGGGGCACGGAGATGGTGGTTTGCATGGAGTAGGACAATGTGTACGACAACAAGTACTTGTCTATCAAACTGCATTTTTATTGCAGGGAGTTTTGTTTTACGAGATCCTTGGTTGCAAAATAAAAAAAAAAAACAATAACTTTGCATTGTAAAGGCTTATGGAGTTTAATTTTCCCAGTAGCACAGATACATTGGCTGGTATCCTCTGTGTGATAAACATTTCTATGAAATACGTATATTGATTATATTTATAAGCGGGTTAGTAGCTAGTAAGGTCATCATGTGGTTTAGTGCTACAATGTAGGAGAACTATGTGAAAAACAAGAACAATGTAGACGTCTTCTTTGCGAATAGTTCAAAACTAGAAAAAGAAATTAAATTTAAGAAATTTGTTAGTAATGCAATCGACTGAATTAATGCGCAAGACGTTGCTATAGAACACGTCGGGTTAGAATTGATCACAAGCAGTCGATGACTTCCATTAACTCCTTTGACATCCAGCAATTGTTTAGAGGGAAAAACGAAAAATTGACGTCACTATTTAAAAGGTGTATTTAGGCTAAAACAGTTGTGATTAAATAATTATTTATCTAGTCGACCACTCTCTGATTCGCGAAATCAAACCCCAACATCAATCAACATCAACGAATGCATTACCTTGACCTGGCGTTGGTTAAATGTAGACGACGTCCGTGGCCCGTCATCCTCGGTGCCACAATTCGTTTTATTCCGTCGTCCATTTCTACCCGCAACGTTTCTTAATTTAACGACTGCGTCAGCGGCGAATTCGCGTGGTCGCAAACGGCATTGTTTCTCACGTGCGCGGAGGCGCCTGGGGGGTGGGGGGAGGGAGACGCAGAAAGAAAACTGACAGGCGTAATGCGCCCAGCCTCGACCTCGCGGTCGCGCCCACGCCGGGCCGGGCCGGGCCGGGCCGCGGCCTCCACCTTTCTATAACAGCGCTTCCCCTCGTGCCACAGTTACGTGTCCGCCGCTGCCTCCGCCTCGCCCGCTGCTGACCTTTGTGTTTGCGTCTGCGGGCCCAACATATGTTCCGATCGTCGGATGGGTGGGCATCTTAAATTTCCTCGAATCCGAGTGTAAATCTTTCGACTCCACGAACAATATTGAGAACCTCTTCAAATTCCGTGTCCAAGGAATATTTATAACTCGAATTATCCAAATTTCGAGTTATACATTACGTACACATCAAAAAATATATCTTTCACATTACCGATGTTCATTTTTTCGTCTGCTGACACAACTGATATTCCGATCATAGTATAGATGGGTATCTTAAATTTCCTCAAATCCGAATGTAAATCTTTCGACTCCACGAACAATATTGGGAAGCTCTTTAAATTGCATGTCCAAGGAAGACTTAAATCCAAAATATACAAATTTCGAGTTATGCACTGCATACATATTCAAATATATATCCTTCTCATTACCGCTCATGTTCACTTTTTTTATTCGCCTATGAACTCAACAGAGGTTCCGTTCATCGCTGGAGTTTGTTTCCAAAAATATACAGCGGTAAATTCTCTCCTACACGGATTTCGAGTGGGGAAACAAACTGAACCTCGAGTCATCCAATGTCGAATGCAGTAGAATCAACTACATTAACATGTTTTGTAAGCGAATAGATTAAAGTTAAAATGATATCATAATGATTTCAGCCTTTATGTCAGACTGTCGTGTGCAGTTACTTTGAGAATCATTGTGTGCAATAGCCTCGGAAGTGACTAGGAAGGAATGCATCAGCCCGAAGGTTTCTCTATGAAGAGAAGCCCCGGGAGACGGTAATGAAGCTGCTTATACAACTTCGCTTCCCAAGGCTGCAACTGCACTTCTGGAACTATTACGCTCCTAATACGTTCGTGTGTGAAGCCAGCGTTGTGCACAATAGAAACGTGAAACTCATGGAGCTCTCGGCTACCTTAATTAGGACACGTCCTTTTGAATTGCCTGTGTTCAACACTCTTCCATTACATGCGTGATAACTTCATATAAAATTTTATGTTAAAACAACACTCATATCTGTATATAGATTTTATATTATTTACAAATAATGATAATATAAATAATAATACTATACAACTTACGACTTCCATTATTATTAATCACGATGTCATATATAATTAGGTTTTATCATTATTACAAACTTTATAGTAGTATTGAGTAACTTTTGCCCTTAACTCCTTTTATGAATCGGATAAGGTGGCTCAGGACATCAACTGATGTCACTACTGTGACCATAACCGTATAGGTCTGGGATTCGAGTACAATTAGAGCCAGGATTTTCGGCAGTAGCCAGAAAGGTAGATCGACATAAACCGCAATCTGGAGGAGAATTCAACCGGTCGACTGCTGAGATCAGAAGCTTTCCGTGGTTCTTTCGATCGCACCTGACGAATGCCGGAGCAATACTGTAACAAACGGGCCACAGCGCTCGCGAGATATCTTTCGTCTCTCTTCTTCACACCTTACTTACACACATTTACTCTTACGCCACCAGGGGCAGTGAGGCGGTGCCGCACTGGTGGATATCTGGTTGGGGAAAATCTCGTAAGCCGCAGTGTGTCTCCACAGAAGTATATATATAATTGTTTTCCTGACGCGTCAATGGTCATTAATCCTGCAAGTGTTGTGCACATTATTTTATTGCGGGAGGTGGCGTTTTTCTTCCCATGCTGAATGATGGGATCCGGTGCCGTCTTAGATGGGATTAATGATACACTTACGGGATAAATGACCATTGACGCGCCCGGAAACATGAAAAAATAATGTAATCCTTCTGTGGAGACCATTTTAATGTATCAATTGTTGGAGAAACTTGAACGAAACGATCCCTGTCGTTACTATGCGCTCATTTGAATAAAGTAATTATCTTGAAAAACATCTTATTTATGAGGCAAAATAAGGAGTGAAATGATTGAGGGGCTCAGTTCTAGATAGTTCTAAGCCACATTTTCCTCTAAATTAAGATAATAATTTGAATGTACTCGTCACATTGATAATTACAGTTTATATAAATATTGAAACGCTGGTGTAGTAGATGTCGCTGAAATTTTTTATCTCATTTCTCCGAAAGAACACGTAATGGCGTAGTACTGTTGAGGGCGAAATCATTCTATTCGATCCGTCCTGTTAACATAAGTAACGAACTGACGTAATATCTGCCTTTATTAGCCTTTCCGCCAAGAACCGCGAACGCGACTAACGTCGATAAACATGAAATTTAACTCGCAATTTAACAAAAGCATCAATTTAATTCCATTTTAATGGATTAAAAATGGGTATTAACCAATTATTTATATTCCAAAAATAACCAAATCTCTATAACCTGCTTATAGTATTGCATTAAATATCTGCTGCCAGATAGTTCGCGGATCGCGGCCAGATAGTTTTGCGTTTCTGCTGCCAGATATCGAAGTTCGCCGCACCGCTCCGCATGTATTCTTTTCGCGCGCGCGGCAGGGAACGGATACAAGACGTCTCCCAATGCAGCCGCCTCTCATCCCGACTCCGCCCCCTCCCACTTCCCTCCGCCTACCGCCCCCTCCCCCCGCACCGCAGTGCTTCCGCTCGGCTGAAAGGAGCTCCGCGAGGAAAGCAACGGCGGCGGCGGCGTCCTGGTGACTGGACGGAGGCTGCGAAAAGCCTCCGAGACGGCGTTGTTTGCTGGAAGATGGGACCGTCTGGGAATCACCAGAAGATGGGACCGATTTCTGAAGAAAAAAAGCGGGAACCTGGAAAACAAAGGAAAAGTCAAAGCGCGGGAAAAACACAAAGAAATGGCTTGTCACGTCAAAAAAGCATTCGACGTGAGATAATACATGTGTGGTAGGAATGATTGATGTGTATTGTGACGCAGGTTATAGGCAAGTAGTTGTAAGTCATCGTAATGACTTTCCTTTTGAAATGTCTCAGCCAGTTTTATAAAAACACAATACAGAGGTTCCGACTATCAGTTAAGGATTGACCTTACTTATTTTCGAATTTCCCTGACAATTTATGGTCAATGATGAAACTATTGTGGTGTGCTCTTTCAATTTTATGATCAGTTTTATTATAATGAAAATCTTTGTCGATTCATACCCAAGTACTAAATTTAGCTACTTTTTTAGGAAAATTAATTTGGGCAGAAGGTGGACTCACTGTGATATAAGGATCCGAAGTTCGCGAATTTTCACCCTGTCCCCGTGCATCCAGTCACGTCACCATTTAGGTTACGTTAGACGGAGGTAGTCGGAACTAGTTGCCATTGCTGCAAATGGGGCTGGTAGTAGTCCCCTTCTTGGCTACCTTCATCAAAGGCGTGACATCAAACCGCAACACACAGAATAAAAAGTATTGTGGTTTGATACCAAGTAATGTCATGTAATGAATTACTCGTATACTTTGAACATTTAAAGGTACATTTCAATATCACAAACGCATTTTATTTGTAGCAGAAACACCGAAAAACATAATCCACTGTAAAAGACAAATTTGAAACAAAATATATAATAACTTTGGACGCAAGTCTTATGTAATTCACAAAATAAATCTTCTCATAGGCACTTGATTTTGGGAACTTAAGTACACAATTAAATTTACAGATTTAATTCGTATTTTGCTTGACTGCTTCTTATTTAGTGTTACAAATAAAAACACTCTTTAACAGCAGCAACTCTTATGAAATATTCAATAAATGCCAATCTTTGCGACATGAGTAGAGTATGGACCGCAGAGGGAAATGTGGAAAGAGAAACGGCCGATCAACGGAAACGAAAGTAGTAGTATTTGGAGCCGGAGCCCACACTGTAAGAAGCGAGCTCGTACGATGACAGGCCGAAGTGGAGACATGCAGCCAGCAGCAGGATGGTTGCGACAGCGGAAAGGGTGCGCTGGCGAGAATGAGGGCGAGCGGAGAAGCTAAAGTGCACGGGGAACTCTGCACACTCACCAATCCAAGGTAATGCGGCGACATCGATGACGAAACATCGATGTTACCGAGCATCGATGTTCACACTTAAAACCTAGATGTTGAATTGAATTGAATTAATGCCTCATTTTACGTGGCGAGACTCGGGCCATCAGGCCTGCTCTTCGTCTGCTCACGCAAATTTCGCTACGCTCCTTTCACCAACTAGCGGAGAGAGGAGATATTTCTTGGACGACGAACAGGCGATTTGAATTTAGCTCAGAGGCGTCGTTTAGGCTTGAGGATCTTTTACATGCAAGTAAATCTACTAAATGTTAATATCACATTAACCAAAAACAATCGACGTTTTTGTACATCGGTGTTTTATAGCTGGTTTCGTAATTTCTAGCAATTAATTTGCGCACAAAAAAAAAGATAGTGGCCGTGTTTATCACATTATAATTAACGTTTAACTAAAAACAAAGTTATGAAAAGCCGGTCCGGATGGCCAAGATCGCTAAGGTAGTAGTGCCGTAGCGATCTCGGACTGAAGGATCGCGGGTTCGAGTCCCGCCTCGGGCATGGTTGTATTGTGTTTGTCCTTTCACGCCCCATATTCATCATCATATCGTGTCATCCTCACAGTTACCATACCGTTACACGCAATAGTGGTCGCTAATGACCTAATAGTTGATGCGACTTTAAATAAAGAAAACGCACAAAAAAAAAAAAAAAAAAAAAAAAAAAAAAAAAAAAAAAAAGAAAGAAATGTAATTCATTTTGTTGACAAGGTGATACTCTCATTGAACAACTCCTTTGATTCAACGATGCTCAGTTGAACAGTTTTTATACGAATAAAACATTATAATTGATTAAAAATGTGTAATGAAACTTACGATTTGTTACTGTAGTTGAGAAATATAATGTATTTAATTCAGAGATTCAGCCCTTCAATATTTGTGTTATTTTCCTCCTCTAATGATTCGTAGTGTTGATTGTTTTAAAGCAGGAGTTTGTGCACGCCTTAGCGTCAGCAATATTAATATTCTGCGCATGCGCAGATGTACTAAGATGGTGCGAAACTTGAACTGCGCATGAGCAGAAGATCTATAGTGCTTTAAAATTCGAGGTGGCACAAACTCCCTCATGTCAGCCAGTCGAATGTGACGACTTCGATCTGTTCAGCTTGAAAACGTCCTTGGGATCAAGCAACTTATTTTCATGTCCTAGTGGTCTGAGAGAATGTTCGTAACTTTCTTTGTTTTATCTGTGACTGTGGGAAAACCGTACGTTAACAGTGCTGGAGAATAATTTATTCTGAGTTGACTCGCTTGACTACGCATGGGGACGTAGCGGTGCCGCGGCGGAAGTATGGACGTCGGCACCGTTGCAGGCAGCGACGTCTCTGTTTCAGCCCGACGTTTCTGCTGAGGGGCGGTGCCCGTGTCTGTCCTAAATAGAGACTGAAGTGGACGGCGCGAAGGCAGATAGCGTGGGTGACAAGACGAGTGGAGCGGGAACGAAACGGCCGACACACATTTCGGGCGGACAGACGAGGCTGCTGGCGTGTGCAAAAAAATAAAAAGGGCGGTCTCATATGAAGCCAAAAGAATCAGAGGCTGAGGGAGCCTAGTGTTTGACGATTTCGCATTTAAATTTTGTATTGTAAGTCTCTTATTAACCGACATAAGGGCGTGGCAAAACAGTCTTATAAATGATTTTCGATAAACAGGAAATTTAACTCGCAATTTAACAAAAGCATCAATATAATTCCATTTTAATGTATTAAAAATGGGTATTAACAAATTATTTATATTTCAAAATCACCAAATCTGTAAAACCTACGTATTGCATTAAATTTAAAAAAAAGTGTTTTTAAAACACATTTTGTGTGTTTGAGCAGATGGAGATGGAGGATGGTGATGAATGGGGAGGAGGGTGGTGTGTTGGGAGGGAAAGAGAACGATGAACTGCGAAGAGGAGGGAGAGGACGGTGATATACGGAGAGGAGAAAGAGGAGGGTGAAGAATGAGGAGGAAGAGGACGGTGAAGTGCGAAGAGGAGGGAGATGACGGTGATGTACGGACGGAGAGAAAAGACGGGGATGTACGGGGAGAGGGAGAGGATGGTGATGTATGGGGAGGAGTGTGAGGACGGTGATGTACGGGGAGGAGGGAGAGGACAATGAAGTGCGAGGAGGAGAGAGAGGTCGCAGATGTACGGGGGCAGGGAGAAGACGGGGATGTACGAGGGGAGTGAGAGGACAGTGAAGTGCGAGGAGGAGGGAGAGGACGGTGATGTACGGGGAGGGGGCGAGGAGGAAGAGGACGGCGGAGTGCGGGAAGACGCGAGAGGACGGCGAAGCGCGGGGCAGGAGGGGCGAACGCGGAGGCGAGGCTTCGCGGAGCGGGCGTTGGGTAGGAGGGCGCGGCGCCAAGAGCCGCGGGAGGCCGCGCTGTTATCTCCGCCCGACCGGAAAGCGCCCGCCTCGCTTTCCCCGCCCGCGGACGCGGCCACGCGGCGCCTTTGACTCCTCTTGCGTGCGAAATGAGACGGCAGCCCCGTCACGGCCGCCGCCGCTCTCGCCGCCGCCCCCGCGGCCACGCGCTGGGCCACGGACTGAAACGGCCCTTGCGCGGAGTAAGCGATGTCACTTGTAGGATCTACTTCGGTATTTCACCTCCCCCCTTCAGCCGCGGCAAAGTCCTGGTTGGTCATTCACCCCCCTCGTCAGCAGCGGCGAAGGTTTAACGCCGGTCCTGCGCGCATACCACGAGCACCGCTACCACCGTTTCCAGCATTTCTTCCACGAGAGTCCTGAAGTGGCGTGATTTTCGACGCTAGCTAGATAGCGAGATCGAATTCATTCGGAGTCTGGAGATGAATTCTAGCCGCTGCTGCTCCTGTCGGCGGTTTTCCGTGGTTTCCTCGATCAACGCGTGGCGATTGCCGTCGTGCCGCCGGATCTCGTCATCCATGAAGGGCGATGACTGCCACCTCCCGCGATAAAACTTGGAGTACACTTATGGGACTAACTGCTGTGGCCGTTGACGCGCCCGGAAACCCCAAACAGTCAATGAAAACTTCTACCAAGACTGAACTCCACCTCCGATCATCATTCAGCTTCGATCATCACCTCCACATCATTTGACATCAGTCGTTCCCGCTCTAAACCTTCAAGCTCTATCACCCGGTAGGCCCTCACTAATAACGTAGTACCACTAATCAATGAGTAAGTCTCTTTTCTTTCATCCGATTGTATCATGTTTTTTTGTCGTTTTGAAACTATTTTACATGTTCTTTAACTTCTAGTATCTGTCCAGTATTTTACACAGTTATTAGTAAACCAAAGCAGTTTTCCTCTCCAGTAATAAACTACGCTGGCGACGTGTTTCTTCTTTCTGTTCAGCATCTACAGCATCTACAGTAGTAGGGTAGACAACTTCTTTCGCGGTAGTGGTGACCAACAGGCCACCGGGTCTCCGTTACTTTCTCCTTCGCAAATTCACGCCAACCACCGGATTTCTTAGTGCAGTCATTTCATCGCCTTTCTCACTTTTTCCTCGAGTTGTAGTTCTTTTCATATTTTTCTTGTGTTCTTTCGCCGTCGCGGCGCGCCAACTACGTCTGTCCTCCGCCAGCCGTCATTTCCACGTCGTTTGCGGTCTTCGGACCTACCCCTCGGGGCAACCTACTTTGAGATCTGACCTCAGCAGTCAGTCTTTGCCTTCCGTTCTGTTGCCCTCCCTTTTTGCGGTCAACGCCTTTTTCATGTTATTCTCCGCGTCGTCGGAACGCCCTCTGTGATCCGGGAACAAATTCCGCGCTTACTATCCTTTTTTTAAATGATTGATTAGTGATTCCGTGCGCGTCAACGGCTAAAGTCATTATTCCCGTACGGGTAGTGCATGTTTAATAGCGGAAGGTGGGAGTGGATTCCCGCTGGTTTGCGAGATACGGCACTGACCTACATTTTCTTTGCGGGGATTTTCAGCAACCAGGTATCTCCAGCGGGGCACCGCCCAAGCCGTGTCAAGGTCTAAGCTCCCGACAAGCGAGATAGTGTAGTGCATGTAAGTGTAAGTGTTGAGAATATGGACAAGTAAGTTCGCGCGCGTTCCGTGTCTCGTTTGTAAGGGAACTGCTCCGGCATTAGCATGGTGTTGATCGGAGATACCATGGACAACTATCAATCAGAGCACCCGACCGCTACAATTCGCATTCACACAAAGGTTGAATTCGCCCCAGTTCTCTAGCTAGTGTCGAAAATTCTGCCATTGACGGGACTGGAACCCTAGGACCTCCCGGTCAGAGGCACTGCAGTGACATCAATTAATTCCCTGAGCCGCCTCTGCCGGTGTCGCACCACTTTGAGATTTGACCGCAGCCTTTGCCACCTGTCTCGCTGCGCTCCCTTTTGGTGGCTCACGCCTTTTTCATGATATTCTCTGCTTCGTTGGACCGCCGCTGTGATCCGGGAACAAATTTCGTGCTCACGATCGTTAATCGACGTGGACGAATTTCGCCTTGTGATCGCGAATTTCGAAGCAGGTGCAGTGATCGGTAATTCAAGTATATTGGCTTTGAGTTGTTTTGGGGTTTCAATGAAATTTTAGGACACGAATTTGCCGTTTAATAAACAGTTGATACAACACTCATTTAAATATTTCGAGGCCTCTGTTAAAAAAGCGCGAATGCGGGTGGAGCAATTAAATTGTCATACCATTAGCGTGCATGTACCGCAGAGGATTTAGTTTCCGCATAAAGAGACGATGATGCAGCTGGGGCCGAATCGAGAGCGAAATCCGATTGGTGCTCATTCATTTGCGCGCTAATGAGTAGAGCAGAGGTCGCGAGTTGTACGTGAACTGCAGTTCAGTGAGAGGGATGTAAATCAGGGATCTGCAACGTGTAGCACGCGGGCCACACCTGGCTTCCCGGAAGAGGTTGGAATGACGTGGAGTTTCTCGGTATATCAATATACTAATGTTCCCTCGAAACCCTTGCAAAAATAATAAAGTTTTCTCTGTTACTTGCAGTTTCCTATAGTGGTAAGGTATATACATTTTTATAGAAGGAATTTTATTATGGATAAATTATGTTATTGATTAATAATATCACTATTTAAACATTTTGGTTTTTTCCCGATGAACTACAATGGGGTCATTACTTATCCTTCCATCCCGCACATAAAACAAAGACTAAATTAACCTATCGATTATTCAAGTGCAGTGTTGCAATGTGCAGTGCAAATCCTGGATTCAATGGTTTGTAAAATTTTCAACCTGTACATATTTTAATTGCAGTCTCTGTTCTGATGCAGATTCCGTGTTATTGGTTTTGTTTAGTGAGACTATACACTGTGTGTCAGCCTCCTCCCCGCCAGTTTAGAATGTCCATGGAATGATATGAGAAACAATAGAATATAATGATATTTGGATATTACATAACAATATAATAATAATTAGAGAGGAAAAGAGAGAAAAAGACAGAGAAATTGAGAGAAAAGAGAAAGACAGAGACTGATAGGGAAAAAGAGATAGAAACAAAAACTGACAAAATAGTCAGAAATAGAGACAGATGGAGAGAGACAGACAGAGAGGGAAAGACAGATAGAGCGAAGAGAGAGGCAGAGGGAGATAGACGAAGACTGAATGAGAAAAAGAGCCAAGAGAGAAGGAAAGATGAGAGAAAACGAGAGATTTAGTGAGTGAGAAAGAGAGATTGCCTGAGAGAGAACATAAAAAATATTGACCGAGAGAGACTGTACGGAATTGAAACACACGGAAAGGAGTGCTGCACAGCTCCGAGCCACGCCTCCGCCGCGCACCGTGCGCTTGCGTTGTGGGGCTGGCGACCCCTGACGGAAATGGCTGTCGTGCATCCAGTGCACCACTCGATGGGACGGGGCGGCGCGGTGGCGTTCGATTCGCGGAGTGTTGCGGCGGCGGCGGCGGCATGCGATACACGCGCCCTCGAGCCTGAAAGCACTATTTATAGAGCGCGCGCTCGTTAAGCCGCCATTGTCGCCACCGTGCGCGCCGTCTTTCTTCCCGCGCGCCGGTGCGCCGAACGGTAATTGCCGGTCGCAGCGAAAGGACAGACAGATAGACGGACAGACAGCTCGCTCCGCGCGTTGACACGACGCGTTGTCCCGTGGTAGAGAGCGCGCGCATTGCATTGCCCGTGTTAGCGATTCTCTGAATGAAGAGCCTCAAATGGACTTCCTGTCGACTTAATTGCCGTATATATTCGGAGGACGTAATTGGTGGATATGTTGCACTGACAACGTAATGTAAACCACGTATCGGAGTGCATTGAGATAGTGATTCCTTGTGATCAGACGGAGAGTTTAACCGATGCGTTTCTGAGTAAAAGGGTTTTTGAGTTTCCAGGTTAACTAGGTTTAACACTGAACGCTTATAAATGTAACGAAATATCTTTATGAAATTATATTAATTCTTGTTACTAATGAATAAAGTCCAGATACTTGCGATATATCTTGGCCGAGTGTGCCCCACATAATTTATTTCAAAAACGTTTTGAAAGCTACACGACCAACATGTTAATTTTCTTAATTTCAATATTTTACGCCTGTCCTGGGGATGCTTTATAAGTGTGCCACTTTCCAAATTTCGCCGAGTCCATCAAACTTATATATTTCTTATCAACATTAAATTATTACCTACATTTACCGTTATAAAATTATAACCACACGTAATGTGTCTACTATTGCGTCGGTCAAATAGCAATTATAAGGAAATATTTCATTAATATTTTTGAAGAGGGCATTTTATCGAATTCAAGTCTTTTCACATTGATTAAACTTTGAACCCAATTTTATTTCAAAGTTTTCTGTTGAGCCATTTTTAATGCTGGCAACAATAAACGAGTTGTGCGGTAAGTGATATAATTAAAGTTGCAAGAGTACACGTCACTCTTCGTCGTGTTCCTCTGTATCCGCTTACATATTAGGGAAGCCCACGCGCGCACGCATGTTCCATGCAGAGCAGCGTAAAGGGGTACTTTAAAGGCGGGGCGCCACCAGAAGAGAACGTCTTTAAAGCGAACGGAGCGTCGCGACGCTATGGCCACGGATGCCGCAGCAGCCGCCCTCACCGCAATCCTCACAGCCGTCCTCACCGCCGCCGCTGTACCCTGCCGCCACTGCCACAACTTATACACCCTCTACCGTCAATTGTACTCACATACGTCATTTATAATGACTTCTTGGCATATTAACAATGGACTATACGTTTGCTCTAGAATTTGTAAAAAACATTTAAATTAAAGAAATGTACACAGAAATGTCGAACAGGCGAGTTAAAACGGGGCCTCGAGAGAGAAAGAATGAGGGAAAGCAAACAATATCTCTATCTCGTAATCTTTGCCTTTGACTTATTTCAGTTGCCACTGCCATTGAATTTCTGTGCGATGTAATTTGCCATTTGTCAATACTGGAACAATTTTCAAAATATATGTTTGCAAAACCCTGATCAAAAATGCTACATCATTTCCGATCTTGTCTCATGTAGTCTTTCTTTATTGTTATTTGTCCATATCATCATTCATAACAAAATTTGCCTCTATTGTGGTATTTTTCCTGTCATGCAAGCGGTTTCTTTCATACGAGATTTTTTTTTTCGTCCAATTTTCCTCCCTTGCGTCTCGTAAACATTTTCTCTCGCGCCGTAGGTTCAATGTGCGCCCCAGAACCTCGCTCGTGGCAACGTCATCTTCGCGAGTAGTGAGTCACCGCCGCCCTAGGGAGACCGCGATCTCTCCGACCCCCGCATTCCTCACCCTCGCAGACTTCAACGTCCTCTTCCACCTCGCATCCCTCGTCATTTCGAATATTCGCGTCGCGTCGTAGCGGCGGCGATGGTGTAACGGTTACCGTACCGGACTGTTGTACCCAAGGTCGCGGGTTCAAACCCGATCGAAGCCGTGGATTTAAAATCCGAAAAAAATCCTTCGTACGCCTTCCTTCGGAGGGGAAGTAAAGCCGGCTGTCCCATGTTCGTAGATTTACTTGCATGTAAAAGATCCTCAAGCCTAAATGACGCCTCTGAGCTAAATTCAAATCGCCTGTTTCTCGCCCAAGAAATACCTCCTTTCTCTCCTAGTTGGTGAAAGGAGCGTAGCGAAATTTGCGTGGTCAGACTGAAGAGCGGGCCTGATGGCCCGAGTCTCGCCACGTAAAATAAGGCAAATTCAATTCAATTCAACTTTTTACACACCCAACGCAGTGTTCTGTTCGTCCGTTCTAGTTACACGTTTTCAACTTCATATTACTGAAATATCTATCTGTCCAGTGTTATTCCCTTATATAATAGAAATTGATCACTTCCTTCGTCGTCATACGATTATTGTATTGTTTGCTCTTTCATTCCATGGTCAGAGACATCTTTGACTCCGTCGCTTTGTTCGCTTGTGGGAATCATCGAAGTTTTACTATCATCGTTACATCTCGACGTACTACATTGTTTGGAACTCATGTTCCTTGTCCGAACAAGCCACAATTCAAAAGCAATCTTTTACGGAGATCTTAAGTGTCTTCATGTAAGTCGTACCAAACTGCGTATCTTCTTGGCAGAGACAACCCTTGATGTATTCTTCGTTCAGCGCCGATGTTCTCGTAATGGGCCTGCAATCTCGATAACTGCGGGCACTCCCCGGTGATCCTCAAGGTTCTGTTTCTTGTCACAGCGGGGAAGTCTCCCCCTAGGTCCAACTTCTTTTACTGAGATTACTCCCTTTGTCGGAATCTCCGTTGTCTCCTCGGCGCATGCGCGGATTTCTGCTCCTCGTCGCGTCTCCTCTCCACTGCGCGACCTCCAGCTGACGTGGCACGCTCTCCGTTTCGGAGCGCATACCTTCTTAACTCTTTGGCCTTTATTCTCCTATTTCTCCAGCGTGCGTCTTAGCTTTGCTGTGGCGGTACCTGTCAAGCTTGATTCTCCTTGGTTATTTTTTCTTGTTTTTTTTTCCCCCGGAACTTCTTTTTTCTCCCGACTAGAAGATCCGTGCCACCTCGATAGTACTTTACCGTAAATTCGATGCTGTAAATTCCTTATCATTCCCGGAGATGTCCTCTATCTCTTCCTCTCATAATCTTTCGACTTGCCTTTCGCCGGTCCATCCGTTTCGCTGATCCTCCTCTACCGTGGCTTTGTCCTATCTTCTTCCACTTCCCCTCCGTCCCCAGGTAGCGTCACGCTGGCTGCGCCGCGTACGGTCCCTGTCACGTCAAGTTGAAAAACACGATCGTTACGTCAACACTGCTGCCAACGTGGAAACTCTTTTGCACAGTTTTCATTTAAAACCAACCCATTCAGCACATGCATTTTGTGTATCAATCACTCTTCATTAGCTGCTAAAATATCAGGTTTTTCTCGCAGTATTTCACATCGCTGGAAATATTTCTTTCCGTTTTTTTTCGCTTATTTGTATTTACTTTCCAATCGAGCTCGATTTTTTGATAGGTGCTTTTTCCACTTTTATATTTTCACTTTTGCGAACGCCGCTAGCTCTCACACCCCGTCGCCACCTTCTCACTCACCGTCGTCTCTCCGCCACTCCCCCGTCTCTCACGACGATCATTTAGCTTTGATGATCGCTAATCGAACGAAAAGATGTTGAATATTAAAATGATTTTTATACATACATTTTTTCTCAATCTAATTTATTTTGAAATTCTGGTATAGGTATATGGATAGGTATTTCTTCCTTCTACTCATTCATGTGGGGCGTTGTCCCTTTTTCCGTCCAACCCGTTGCAGTCGCGTGCTGTGGTCTTTCGCACGTTTTCTCGCACCTCCACGTTCTCTCTCGACACTTTCGATATTTCGCTTTCCAGCCTCCTCCACCTCCCGCACCCCTCCGATACCGCTTGGAGCCCTCCGTCCGCACTTCGCCCTCGCCCTCGCCCCCGCCCCCGCCAAAGAGAGAGATTCCTGCCCTCACCGTCGCCCGCTCCTCAACCGTCCCGCCTCACCGTCATCCAGCCCTCCACCGCCAACCGCCCGCCAACTGGAGCGCAGTCCTCCACTCGCCCACCCTCGCCCTCGCCGCTGGCTGGAGCGCGGTTTTCCATGGCGACATCCTCTCTCTTGCCTCCCTCTCGCCGCCCTCCGCCCTCCCGCCCCCGCCGCCTGCTCCATCCCCGGCGCGGAATCAATAGCCCCGGCGGAGGCGGGCGCGCGGCGGTGGGTGTGAGGTGTGTGGTGGCGGGCGGCGCGTGCGCGGCGGCGGCGCGCAGGGCCAGGGCAGGC
>BOPP01000076.1:4271190-4283614 GCA_017312745.1 Gryllus bimaculatus | reverse complement strand
TGCCCTCGGCCCCGCCTCCATTCCCCGCTGTGTCGCATTCGTCTCGGCCGGTCTCACGTCCATACGCCACCGCCCATTCTTGTCTATTCATATATTTATCTATTATAATCTCCTGTCTCGCACCTCTCACTTTTGTCTCTCATCTATATCTTTTTTCCTGGCACCTCTTATGACTCTTACATTCTTACCTCTGCTCCCGGCTTCCACGCCTTTCTTGCTTTGCTCTGTCTCCTGTTCTCTGCTTCTCGTTGTACTATTATTTATTTCTCTATATATCTGCTTTGACTCGCTTTTCTCTGCTTCTTTATTCTTCTGTTCTGTTTCCACCGGGTTTCCCTGGCCATTGCATCATTCTCCTCCCTGCCTCTCGCTTTCCCCATTCGTTCTTGCTCCTTCCTCTTCACTGCGTTCACTGTCAGCCTTTGCTTGCCGCCTCGTCTTCTGCAGTCCTTTCTGGCCTCTGTCGTCTTCTTCTTCTGGTTTCACTTTCAATGTCTTCTGCTTCTTCCATTCTTTCTCTTACTCTCTTGCATCTCTCTCCTATCTTCATGGCGCTGTCCCTATCCGTTCTCCCTTGCTCCTTACCGTTCCCGCCCTTTATCCCTGTCCCTCTCTCCTGACGTTCCTCTGTTTGTGATTTCTCTACTTCTCGTCTCTCTGCTCCTATTCCTGTCCTCCTTCATCTGTTCCCTCTTTTTGTCTTCATTCTTTTGTCTTTCCTCCTTCTTGCTCTCTCATCTTGTCTTTTCCTGCTCTTTTTTGTCCTGCTCATTCTATACCGTCTTACTTTTCTTTCTATCTTCTGTTCTCTTCCTCTTTGTTCTCTTCATCTCTGGACCCCTTTGTCTCCTCACCGCCTTTTTCTTTTTCTGTCTCTTCTTCTTTTTTTTTTTTTTTTTTTTTTTCTATCCCTGGTTCTCTCTGTGTGAGTTCCGGTTCCTTCCTTTTTTGTCTTTTTTTTTTTTTTTTTTTTTCTTTTTTTTCTTCTATCTGTTTTTTTTTTTTTTTGTCTCTTTTTCTTGATATGCTTTTTTTCTTTGTTTTCTCTATCTTGTACTTCTTTTTCCTGCTCTTTATGTACTTTTTTGTGTCTTATCTTTGTTCTCCTCTGTCTCTATCTCGTTGTCTTATGTGTTCTTTATCTCGTTCTTTGTCTTCTTTTACTGTCTCTCTTTTGCTTCTCTCTTCTTTACTTTGTTTCGTCTTTTTTTTTTGTTCTCTACTGTCTGTTCTTCTCGCTCATCTATCTTTGCCTTTCCTTTTGGCCCTTCCTGCCACGTGTGTGTCTGCGTCTCCTCCACTTGTATTCGTCTCCATCTTTCTTCTTTTGTCCTCTGCTCGCTGCTGAGTGCGTCATGTTGTTGATATTTGTCTATTCTTTGTCTTTGTGGCTCTCTTCTTATTCCTTCCTCTTGCTGGTTTTGTTTTCTCGCCTCTCCTGCCGCTCTGGGTCTTCTCTCCTCTCGTGTCGTCGGGTCATCTATATTAGCCCTCGGCGGGGCGTGAGTCTGTTTTTTTTTTTTGCGTGCGGTTTGGGTGTTGTGTATGGTGTTGTGTGTGTTGTTCTGCGTGTTCTGCGGGCGGGGCAGGGTCTAGTGCTTCGTCTCGGGGGTGCTATGTTGCGTTGTCGTCTCGTGTCTTCTGTGTCGAGTGTCGTGCTATTGCTCTGGATGTGCTGTGTCATTTCTTTTCTGTTTCTACTCCGTCTTTTGCACTGTCTATCCTTGGTCGCTTATCCTGGCGGGTCGTTCTTGTAGGTGGGCTCTGTTCTGGTGTCATGGCGTTTATTATCGTTCTTTTCCATTTATTTCGCTGCCTTTTTTCCCGATTCTGATTTCTTTTGTGTGTCGTCTTATTGTATGTATGTATGTTGTATATATATATCTGTGTTATGTGTGCTTTATTATATCGTTTATATATCATTATGTATCTTTTGTTATATTTTGTGATTAAATAGCGATATGAGTGATGTACACATATTTTAAATAGGGTATTGTATTATGTGGTTATTCTTATCCAGAGTTTGTAATACGGAGCATTAGATATAATGTAATGTAATGTAAATTTCTAATATTGTTAGTATAAAGCTACGCGCGATGAGTAGAGAGAGGCATGGAGACGGAGAATATTACCTAGATAGCGCGGATGTATGTGAAAGTGGTCCGTAGATACTATCATGGTATAGATAGCTGGATGAATATCTATAGCGGAATGGATGGTATAATACATGTATCTTATCATGCTTATATATGTGTATATAGTATCTCATATATATGCTTTGTATTAATATAGATATCTATATCATCAGAGGGATAGTGTTGCGGATAATAGCCACGCACTATGATGAGCACACACTTATGTTTCTTTCATCACCTAAATGTATATTCATCAGACCTGCCAATACGTCTGTGTGTGGCGTACTCGTGAGCACGTAAGGTATGTGTTATATTACGCGAGAAGAGAAGCCTGCATCTGACAGCGCGGGTGGCATACTTGGGCAAACTCGCATCGGTCTAGTATTTCGTAATTTATTCCATTTGGATTCTGCCTTGATTGTATTACAATATTCAGTCCGATCTTTCTATGAAATAGAATATACTTGGTATTATATGTTTTATTTACACCACACCATTTATTATCTTGTCTTTGTGCTCCACCACTATATGTTATGAAATTATATTAATCATAAAATAATTGTAATAATATTATAATTTATTGTTATCTATATTTATTGTTTATTATATTTATTAACTTGAATATTTGTGTTTTAAGTATATTGCATGGTTGCCAAGATCACATTTTTGAGAGCTGAATATCGAGAAACAAAAAATATGTTAAATTACATAAAAATCCGCTCTCTACTTGTAAGGCTGAGATCATTTTAACAAAAGTAGTATTTTGAAAATTTGCTGGGGTCCTTATTAAAGTGGTTTGTGGACAGTACAGTGGAAGTAAACGTCCGAAATTGATTTTGGAACCGGACGTGTTCGATTATCTCTCACAAACCAATAAAAGGGCCGTTCTACATCAAACAATGTTGCTAAAAATTAGTCGTATTAATACGTTTTTGTTGTTACAGAAGTGTAGCTTATGAATGGAAGTTATTCAATGTCCAATCAGGTGTTTTCTAAAAAAATACTTCTAGATCCATTTTTACATATCTTTATATTATCGTCAATTAAAAGCTTGTATTTGAACTGTCAAACACATTAAATTTTAATTATCTTATTTATTGCTTATTTGTATGTTTGCATAGTGGCAATTTTTATGCAAACAACATTTCAATGACAATTTTTTTAAACAAATCTGTACTTAGATTCCTGTTTTTTTTGTTAGAATTACTTCCGCTTTTGATCAAATCACAAAATCGGAGTCGGTCACACTGCGTACGGCATTGAGATCAAAGCTTCTTTTGCCGGAAACGACCTGGTTCAATGAAAGTCGGATTATTGACTTCCGAATTACTGGTACTGTAGTATGTTATATTATTCATATACAAATCTGAATTGAAAGCTCTTTAAACTTGATGTAAAATATGTCAATAGCGCACAAACATTTCAACTCATTCTTTTTTGTCAAAAATGTCAGATAGAACCTTTTCATTCTGATGTTGCATCGTAGTAAAATCGGTGTGGACCGCACTATAACGAATCGATATTTTAGTGGAATTACAAAACTGTTTGTATCTGTCAATTTGGATACTAGATTTTTACGAGTACTATCCTAGGCAAAATATCACGAGACGTATCTTGTGAGATGCACGGAACATCTAGTTGCGTATTTTTTATCGCCATTTTCCAAATATAAAATCAATATAATAATCCGAATGAGAACAAGTAAATCAACAGTTATTACGTTTGATAATTACGTTGATAAGCTTCCGCGAGTAGTTACGAGTTGTAAAGTATTTGTTAAGTATCTAGCAAATATATTACACTGTTTGTTTTGACAATTCTTTCCAACTAGCCCTATAAACGGAATATTCATAAATGCATTTCTGTAGAAAGATAGCAAACTCGTATTTGTGATCGTTTTTATTCCCTGGTAAGAGATGTGCAATATCTCTATAGAAATCTATAAGAAAACATCTGTTTTTTTTCGTATTTGAGTAAAGTGTATTTATGGAAGGTCGGATTTAATTATACCTACTGTACATTATTATTTCTCTCTCTCTCTATTTTCTTTGTTTGTTGTATTTTTTTAAATATTGTTTTCATTACAATCTTTGTTTCCTTTAAACCGCTTTGCGATTTCATTATTTTTTGTTCTAGAACGATTCTCGAGATCGTTTTGTGAAGATTGCCGTGTAATACAATTAAAATGTTAAGTTGTGTTTTTCCATGTAATTGTGCAGTTTTCGACGCTGATTATCAACACATTTTTTCATATTTGCACTGTCTGTTGTATTTCTAATACTCAATGCAATACGTAACGCACGTTGCGTAATTCTTCCGCATGTGCTGCTAACATTGATGAATTCTCACTAAGAAGCGACGTGTAATTTTCATTTTTGCAGGCGTCAAGTGTATAGAAATTAAGGCAGATAATATTTTTAATTTCGTTTGGCTAAAGGGAGCATGCAAAGGTAATGTTGCAATGGAACGTTAAGCTAATGCTCCTATTTAAGTAAACTCGTTTTAATACGCACCAATTTCATGGTTTCGTACACATTCATAATTAATGTGTAGTTTGCAGCTCCGATCTTATTCCTCAACAACGTTAACGTCAAAAAGCTATCATATTAAAGACCAAGATATAATCCACATGAATTGATGTAATTTCATTTTTGATTCTCAGAAGTTTGTCCATGTTTGATTCCTTCCGAACAAAGTATGTTATTTTGTTTCGTTCGCATCCACTCGTTTCCATTGCTAAATTGTGATACTAGTAATTAGCATTTTCATTTACGATTGTTAATTCAATGATTTTTTTTTACTTGCGGGAGTTTACTCTTTCATAAATCGTATAATTGAACTGTTTTGGATGTTCGATTTAAATCACAGCTTTTTCTGAATGAGGTTGGATGAAAGTTTAACCAACATCATGTTTCTTTGCGAATTTAATGTTGACTAAGAGTTTGTGGATTGAATTGAAAATTAAATCTGAGCGATGTCGAGAACAGATTTCATTTCCTTCTGAGTTGGATTACACATCAATTTACAAAACAGAATTATATATATATAAACTATGAAAAACAAAAACTTGCGTTTTTAAACCGAAGAGTCGTGTATTCGTCTTTTTTAGGTAACAAATTACATATCTTTACCTGTCTTGAATTTCAATCAAAATAATTTAAACTAAGTTTCAATATAATGCGAGGACGAATATTTGGATATACGGCTTAGTATGTTAAGCTTTCCTGAATGTATTAATACATATTGCAGTTTTAATTCGATTCAGTCGTATTTCAGTTTCCATAGAAATAAAAAAAATCCATTTGTTAGAAGAAACGAAAGCAGATTATCGCAGTTCGTTAGGGTGGTTCATCCGTACACCGTGTTTGACTGGCAAATAATTACATCTGCCAGAGAAACATCACGATTGATTACCATCTCGAATCATGTTTTCAGTCCTTCAGAAATTATTCGGTTATCTGCTGCGGTAGAGCAATGGGAGCAGATGCGATTAACATGACGATGTCTTCAATCCCGTACAATCTCTCGCACCTTTACTTAATTGAATTTCCACAATATGAAATACGTAAAAAGTGCGCAGGTTAACGCCTTGGTGAAAATGATTTCGAAAATCCTTAAGAGTGCTCGAAAAACTGACGCTTCCAATTAGTCAGACGCAGGATATTCGCGATACATTTTTGAGAAATGGAATGTGTCCGATTACTAGTAATAATCAAATGAAAGACAAATAATATAAAATCAATCTTATTGACACGAGGCCTGCTCGTCTACTTGGGAATAAATGAGGAAGAACGGACCGCAGCTTGGGAGGCTCCTAAAATAATGCGGCAGCAAGATTGTTCGAAGATGGTTTATTCAACAGAAGAGAGGCAGCCTTGCGAAATTTTTACTACTCGCACCGCCAATATCCGCCTGGACGAATAGTATAAAAATGTCGTAGGGGGTAATTTGGAAGCGTCAGCCTGCACTTCTGTCTTGTTCGGTGGGGAAGCGGGCAGTCGTGACGACAACGGACAAAGACACAGGACAGCAACGGCGACGGCCACGACACGCGGACGCAAGGCTGTACAGCAATAGGCTACAGCAACTTCAACGGGAATGGCGGCAACGGAAAGGGACAGCGGCACAACGGACAACGACGGCAACGGCAAACGACAGCCCCGAAACGGACGTCAAGCCGGCAACATAGGCAGGCGCTGGCGGTGCCAGTGCGCCTCGCCGGCCGCGCGAGGTCGGCAGCCGGAGGGAGCGCACCCCGCACTCGCTCTGCACTGCACCGCGCACCGCGCCGCTGGGGGCGCTGCTCGGCACCGGCGATAAATCGCTCTCCATATTCGCGGCCCCCGGACGACTGCGCGCTTAGGAGTAGAGTCCGAAAATATGTGTAGGGTTAAACGATAACAATGTACCGAACTTTGTGATTAAAACGATAAGATGTAACATAAGAAAGGGATGTAATGTGTAACATCAGATTTATACATCATTAGAAAGAATCAAAGTAAATTTACAAATTGTTAGGTCAATTTAAAAAAAACAAAAAAAAAAACAATATAGATTGACATACTAGATTAAACATTTTTAAAAGTAAATTTTTATTTTTGAGTGTTGTATGGCCACTGTATTAACGTAGGAACTCCATGAAAGGCAAACAATAATTAGTGGTACATGTCTACGACAATCTGTACGTCACGGGAATTGGGATTAAAGATCAAGAAACACTAGTTCTTCACACCTAAGATATTCTCAACGCTAATGCCTATTTGTCGCAACAGTATGCATACCGAGGTTAACCCGAAGAGAGCCTGCATCTGACAACGTCTTCGCGTGGCAACGCAACTCGCATCGTCAGTACGTAATTCCAAATTTGCCGATGAAAAATGCCGATTTTTGAAATAAAATATGTTTTATAAAATAATTTAATATTGCTTGTGTAATGAATTCAAATATGTAAAATATAAACAAAAAAATGTAAAATATATAATATAGTACATAATATGTTAAAAAACTTGATATTGTGTTAAGATTGCATGGTTCGCCAAGATCACAATTTTTGAGAGCTGAATATCGAGAAACAAAAAATATGTAATTACATAAAAATCCGCTCTCTACTTGTAAGGCTGAGATCATTTTACAAAAGAGTATTTTTGAAAATTTGCTGGGGTCTATAAAGTGACGTGTTGGAAGTACAGTTGAACGTCGATAATCCGGATTATTTGGAACCGGACGTGTTCCGATTATCCTCACAAACCAATAAAAGGGCCTTCTACATCAACAATGTTGCTAAAATAGTTTCGGTTAACTTTTAGTTGTTACAGAAGTGTAGCTTATGAATGGAAGTTACAATGTCCAATCAGGTGTTTCTAAAAAAATACTTCTAGATCCATTTTACATATCTTTATATTATCGTCAATTAAAGCTTGTATTTGAACTGTCAAAACATCATAAATTTTAATTATCTTATTTATTGCTTATTTTGTATGTTTGCATTGTGCAATTTTTATGCAAACAACATTTCAATGACAATTTTTAAACAAATCTGTACTTAGATTCTGCTTATTTTTGTTAGAATTACTTCCGCTTTTGATCAAATACACAAATCGGAGTCGGTACACACTGCGTACGGCATTGAGATCAAGCTTCTTTTGCCGGAAACGAACCTGGTTCAATGAAAGTCCGGATTATTGACTTCCGAATTACTGGTACTGTACGTATGTTATATTATTCATATACAAATCTGAATTGAAAGCTCTTTAAACTTGATGTAAATATGTCAATAGCGCACAAACATGTCAACTCATCTTTTTTGTCAAAAATGTCAGATAGAACCTTTTCATTCTGATGTTGCATCGTAGTAAAATCGGTGTGGACGCACTATAACGAATCGATATTTTAATGGAATTATCAAAACTGTTGTATCTGTCAATTTTGGATACTAGAGTTACGAGTACTATCCTAGGCAAAATATCACGAGACGTATCTTGTGAGATGCACGGAACATCTAGTGGTATTTTTTATCGCCATTTATCAAATAAAAACAATAATAATCCGAATGAGAACAAGTAAATCAACAATTATTAGTTTGATAATTACGTTGATAAGCTTCCGCGAGTAGTTACGAGTTGTAAAAGTATTTCGTTAAGTATCTAGCAAATATATTACACTGTTGTTTTGAAATTCTTCCAACTAGCCTATAAACGAATATTCATAAATGCATTTCTGTAGGAAAGATAGCAACTCGTATTTGTGGTCGTTTTTATTCCCTGGTAGTAGATGTGCAATATCTCTATAGATATCTATAGAAAAACATGTGTTATTTTTCGTATTCGAGTAAAGTGTATTTATGGAAGGTCGGATTTAATTACACATACTATACATTATTATTTCTCTCTCTCTATTTTCTTTGTTGTTGTATTTTTTAAATATTGTTTCATTACAATCTTTGTTTCCTTTAAACGCTTTTGCGATTTTATTATTTTTTGTTCTAGAAAGATTCTCGAGATCGTTTTGTGAAGCCATTGCCGTGTAATACAATTAAAATGTTAAGTTGTGTTATTTCCATGTAATTGTGCAGTTTTCGACCTGCATTATCAACACATTTTTCATATTTGCACTGTCTGTTGTATTTTCTAATACTCAATGCAATACGTAACGCACGTTGCGTAATTCTTCCGCATGTGCTGCTAACATTGAATTCTCACTAAGATACGACGTGTAATTTTCATTTTTGCAGGCGTCAAAGTGTATAGAAATTAAGGCGATAATATTTTTAATTTCGTTTGGTAAAGGGAGCATGCAAAGGTAATGTTGCATGGAACGTTAAGCTAATGCTCCTATTTTAGTAAATTCGTTTTAATACGCACCAATTTCATGGTTTCGTACACATTCATAATGAATGTGTAGTTTGCAGCTCCGATCTTATTCCTCAACAACGTTAAACGTTAAAAAGCTATCATATTAAAGACCAAGATATAATCCACATGAATGATGATTTAATTTCATTTTCGATTCTCAGAAGTTTGTCCAAAGTTTGATTCCTTCCGAACAAGTATGTTATTTTGTTTCGTTCGCATCCACTCGTTTCATTGCTAATTGTGTACTAGTAATTAGCATTTTCATTTACGATTCGTTAATTCAATGATTTTTTTTTACTTCGGGAGTTTACTTCTTTCATAAATCGTATAATTGCAACTGTTCTTGATGCTGATTTAAATCACACTTTTTCTGAATGAGGTTTGGATGAAAGTTTAGCCAACATCATGTTTCTTTGCGAATTTAATGTTAAACTAAGAGTTTGTGGATTGAATTGAAAATTAAATATGAGCGATGGTCGAGAACAGATTTCATTTCGTTCTGAAGTTGGATTACACATTAATTGCAAATTAAACAACAATTAAAGAATTATATATATATATATATACTATATATATATATATATATATATATATATATATAATAACTGAAAAACAAAAACTTGCGTTTTAAACCGAAGAGTCGTGTATTCGTCTTTTTTAGGTGAACAAATTTCATATCTTTACCTTGCTTGAATTTCAATCAAAAATAATTTAAACTAAGTTTCAATATAATGCGAGGACGATAATTGGGATATAAGGCTAGTATGTTAAGCTTTCCTGAATGTATTAATACAATATTGCAGTTTTAATTCGATTGTCGTATTTCAGTTTCCATAGAACATAAAACAAAATCCATTTGTTAGAAGAAACGAAAGGAGATTATCTCAGTTCCTTAGGGTGGTTCATCCGTACACCGTATTTGACTGGCAGATAATTGACATCTGCAAGAGAAACATCACGATTGATTACCTCTCGAATATGTTTCAGTCTTCAGATATTATTCGGTAATCTGCTGCCGGTAGAGCAATGGGAGCAGATTCTTCAATCCCGTACCATCTCTCGCACCTTTACTTAATTAATTTCAAGTATGAAATACGTAAAAAGTGCAGGTTACGCCTTGGTGAAAATGAGTTCGAAAATCCTTAAAGTGCTATGCTTCGAGAAACTGCGGCTTCCAATTAGTGACAGCCAGGATATCTCGGATACATTTTTGAGAAATGGAATGTGCCGATTACTAGTAATAATCAAATGAAAGACCAATAAAATATAATAATCTTTATTGACACGAGGCCTGCTCGTCTACTTGGGAATAAATGAGGAAAACGGACCGCAGCTTTGGGAGGCTCCTAAAATATGCGGCAGGAAGAGTTTCGAAGATGGTTTATTTCAGCAAGAGAATCTTTTCTGGCAGCCTTGCGAAATTTTTACTACGTGCACCGCCAATATCCGCCTGGACGAATAGTATAAAAAATGTCGTAGAGGTAATTTGGAACGCGTCAGCCTGCCACTTCTGTCATTTCGTGGCGGAAGCGGGCAGTCGTGACGACAACGACAAAGGCAACAGCAACGGCGACGGCCACGACAACGGCGACGCAACGGCTACAGCAATGGCTACAGCAACGTCAACGAGAATGGCGGCAACGGCAACGGGAAGGACAGCGGCGACAACGACGGCAACGGCAACTGCAATGGCGGCACCGACGACGGCAACGGCGTTGGCGACGGCAAAGGCGAAACGTAGCGGCAGCGGCGGCGATATCGGTGGCGGCGGAGGCTGTGGTGATGGTGACGCTGGCGTCGGCGTCGGTGGCGGTGGCGGAAGCGGCGGGGATGGTGCGGACGGAGCGAGCGGCGTGGGCGGCGACGGCGACTTACGAGGCTTGTGCCGCGACTGGCGCGCGCTTCAAAGGCCCACTTAATAGGGGGATTATCGCTTTCGTATCTTTTGGCGGGCGCCTTCTGAAGGTTGGGCCGCCTCTTTGGTGCTATTTTCGAACGGCGATTTCGTCGCTGCGCACATCTGGACTTAAACTTCAATGCGAGTCAGTAAGAAGGTTCAAAGGCAGGAGAAATATCTTGATTAATATAGTTATATTAATACGGACAACTTTGAGTGCTTCCCTCAGTTTTGGTGAAACGAGAAACGGGGGATTTATTTCCTCATGAACGATTCTCATGAAAGGTCCTTGAGCGACACGGGATGAAGCGATCGGATAGCTTATCAGACGTTTTACTTATGAGTTGTACTAGAAAAAAGGGATGCGGCATTCTGGGAATGGTCAAGAGCCTGTACATTACAGCAGAAGACGAATAGAAATCAACAAGTAGAAAAAACAAGACCACTGAATTGGTTTTGTACAAGCAAAATAGATATTAAAGGAAGATCTTTGTGTTTAATAATGAAAAAAAAATTATGACAAAAATAAATTGGACTAGAAAGGTTTAAAGTAGGAAAAATGAAGAATAGGATGAAAAGAAGAGAGCACTGAAAGTGGACGAAAGTGGAGATAACTGAAAGTGAACGAAAAATGTGAAAAGTGGAAAAACGAAAATAGGAAACTTGAAATATAATAAAACGTAGGAAATATCTAAAAGACGTAAAATGAAAAAAATAAAACAATAAGAACAAGCGTAGGAAAAAGAAAGGGAACAGGAAGTATAAGAGAACCGGGCAAAAGTGGCGGTGAGTATGCGAGCAGAAGTGCTAACTCAGAATCCACCCTTCCAACTTCGATGGGCAGCACCCCATCATGTGGCTTTGAAAATTACATCCCCGCTAAGAGACTTCCCTCTGGCCCGCGCGAAAACACGCTGGGGCGCGGCGCCGAAACGGGATTCAATTTTCCGCGAACTTTCGCCGTTTGCGCTCGAGCGCCCCATTTTTTTTCTCCGGCGGCGATACAGGACGGCGCGCCGCACAGTGCACCAGGGTGAACAAAAAGCGACACGAATTTTTAAAACTCCGCCCGCTGAGTTTTGCTCAGAGGCAGTTTCGTTGGCCGCGATTTTTTTGAAACTATCTACTTAGCTAGGTCGAAATCTACTGCCGTGTGGTAGAGATCCTACTGGTTGGCTGCTTTCATCGAAAGTTGTCCGTGGTTTGACCGATCAATACCAGCCGAATGTCTGAGCTGTACGGGGCAATGGAACGCGCGCTATTTTTCCTTCCTCTTCCTTGTAACCTTTCGAGTACTACTCTACCACGCATGATGAGAGAGCAGTCGGGAGCGTTAGGGGGATTGTTTCGTGGCGGAACCTTGTTGGGGGAAGATATGTTTCCCCATAAGCCGACGTGTAGGTTAGCACTAGATGTCACCATCCACCTGGGTAGAAACATTGTCACTTCCCGGGATAAATCATTCACAGCACTAACGCTACTAATGGCTATATCAGTTGTTATGCCAGGAAACATCAGTCAATAAACCTTTATATAATATA
>BOPP01000076.1:4189832-4271180 GCA_017312745.1 Gryllus bimaculatus | reverse complement strand
ATATATATATATATATATATCGAACATTTATTACATTAAATTAATTATAACATTTTTTACTGTCTCAATGAGATTTTTGTTTAAGACTTTTAGCAATGTATTGAAGATATCCCTGCTAAGATAAGAGAAAATTCAATGAAAAGTAAATGATTTGTGCATGTCTTCATGTTCAGTACCGGTAAAGGATGCGAGACCGTTACCTAACCATAGTAATGTTATGAAGGAAAAACGTATACGAGGACAGTAATGACTCGTATACTCAAACATGCCAACATAACATTTGTTTATATGTGTAATACAATATACTCTTAAGTTTATGTTTTAATTTGTATATTGATAGATGATTTAAAATAACTTAAATCAAACGTAGTCATATTTTATGTTGACTATTCTTATTTTCAATTTTATATCCCGAATTTCAAATTGACTAACCGCAATTTCAAGTTGACAAGCAACTGCTGCCATGTTTCTCCATCTTGTTCCCGAGGGCCTCGTTTGAGAGTTCCATCTCGCACCACTGTGAATTGAATTATTGAATGAATGCCTTATTTTACGTGGCGAGACTCGGGCCATCAGGCCCGATCTTCCGTCTGACCACGCAAATTTCGCTACGCTCCTTTCACCAACTAGCAGAGAAAGGAGGTATTTCTTGGGCGAAGAAACAGGCTATTTTGATTTAGCTCAGAGGCGTCATTTAGGGTTGAGAATCTTTTACATGCAAGTAAATCTCGAACATGGGACAGCCGGCTTTACTTCCCCTCCGAAGGAAGGCGTACGAAGGATTTTCTCGTCCTTAAAAATCCACGGCTTCGATCGGGTTTGAACCCGCCAACTTGGGTACATGGTATAACTAACATGGTATAACCCGCCAACTTGGGTATAACAGTCCGGTACGCTAACCATTACACCATCGCTGCCGCGCTCCACTGTTCCCCACGCGCGCCAGCGCAGCGGCCGAAAGCCCCTGCGCCCGCTGCTTGCGATAACTTGATCCGCGGGGATGCGTTCTGTGGAGCCCGGCGGGCCTCGCGGCCTCCGCGCGACGCCATTGGTCGCGGTCGAAGGGGTGCGGCGCCGCGCCGCGCCGGGGCTATGTGCTGAACGCGCGAATTAATGAGGGAGGGCGCGACCCGCGCACAGTGCTGGATGAGTAGAGGGAGGGAGGGTGCGAAGTATCTGCGCGAGACGGTTTCGTGTGGGGTAGGTTTTTCCGAGGGGAGAATGGTGCGTGGTCTTCGGGAATCGGAAATGATGTTTCGTTTATCACCTTATGATGGTTTGGGCGTCGTGGCGAATGCGTTGTCTGTCTGTTCGCATCGACGAGTAGCAAGCACTTGCCTCTGGACTGGGTTTACTCCGCAAATTTAGGTTCTTCGTCCAACTTTCTCCGCTTTAATATTTCGATTTAATATTTTTCTGCTTTTTTTGTCTTTTCGTTCTTACTACTGTCGATTTGCAACTATGGCATCTGCATTCAGGCGAAATCTCAGAAACGTGGCGACGGCGTGCTGCACCAGGTGCATAATAATCAAAATAGTTATTAATTTGACACCTAGCACATATATTTAAGAGAGTAATTCAAGTAATAGATGAGAGAGAGAGAGAGAGAGAGAGAGAGAGAGAGAAGGAAGGAAGGAAAGAGAGAGAGAAGGATAGAGAGGGAGGGATAGAGAGGGAGAGGGAAAGAGAGAGAGGGGGATAGTGACAGAGAGTGAGGGAGAGAGAGCGTATAATTTATTTTACCTAGCAACATTTGCAAAATGTAGGGATATATCTTTTATTTTTTACAAAATTTCAAAATTGGAGTGTAAGTAGTTGAAAGTTTCCTATAGTATTGGCATTCGATCTTCAGAATATGTCAAGGCTGCGAGTGAAAGAGGAGAACGCATTAAAGTGGGGAGTCTCGAGGAGAACCGTAGATCGTTGGAAGCGGGGGAACCTGAAACGGCAATCGAAGCCCGAGCGGCGAAGTGGTGTGTTTATAGAGTTACCCCCAATGAGACGCGCCCTACAAGTGCATGGAAAGGGAGGGCGGGAGCCTCTCTCCGCCTAAGGTTGAAATCTGGGAAGTCGTGAAACGCGACGCTGCGCGCGGAGGAAATGGGCAATACGCACGCCCTCTGGAGGAAGCGGTGTCGTGTCTGCCGAGTCGCCTCTTCCTTTTGCGCTTGGAGAACCAGATGTCGGGGAGCGCGATGCCTGCGGCCGCCGAGCTGCATTTGCGTCGTCTTTGGTTAACAGGCGCAGTGGCGGCAACCGGAGCGAGAATCACACATGGGAGAATCTGCGGGAGTAAGGAAAACCTGTTCACTACTCGCGAGTTGCCGGTTCTAATTCGTTGTACGCTTTGGCATGCATACTGGAGGGCCGTGCCCCCCCCCCCCCACCGTCTGAAAATTTCTAAAGTGACTCCGTAGTCCTACGGTATAAAACAGTTTATTTCCATAAATATGATCAATTCCTATCTTTCCCTCTTGTTTTAAGATGATTTTGGGGCCAGCATGGCCTCTTTCTTGAAAACCGGAAAAAAGTCGTGGAATTTCATTGCTCTGGAAAAGCCAGGAAATTAGTGAAAAGAATCGTTAGAAGTCATGGAAAATTTTTATAGGATTATAAACCTAGAGATAATTCTTTAAGTTCAGCGTTATTTTTTGCTCAATTTATGTTTCGGGAAAATTATTGTTAATTTGGACTTTGTCACGGCGAAATCAGGGAGCTGACCAATAATTATAAGGGTAACTGTCATATTTTCTTTAAGAAATGTTAAATGAAAAATCTTATCAGGAAAAAATGTAAAATATGCTCTGGAAAACCCGGAAAAGTCGGGAAAATTTATTCCACAAAATTCAATGGCCTCCTTGTGGGGAATTGATACACGACATTTGTGGAAGAGGCTCTCTAAACCATCTGATAACTTCGTAGATCATTCAAATAAAAACGTTCCCACGTATTAATTATATCATTGTACAAGACATTTGTAAATAAAAAATTGTTCATTGGAAAAAGGGGCCCAGTGAGGCCCAGAAATGTGGCTGCTCCCTCTCGTGTTCGGCTGCGCACGCCTATGGTCGTGCGGACAAACTCTGTAGGGAGACGATTCAATGGTCGTAGTTTCACAAACAGGACAATGCCATCCCTGCCATTTTAGGGTGTCCATGCTTCTGCCTGGGGTTGTGCGGTGAAGGATGATGTTGTGAGGACTGGTGACGTGATGAGTAATGGGCATGGAAATTTGAGTGCTCGCTGAAACGAAAGGAGGAGATAGAGAGAATTCCAAGTAAACCTGATGAGAAACTGCTTTGATCTCCACAAATTCCACATGAATTGACTGGGGTTTGGTGCGGATTGGGGATAAGCTACAGAGCGCTGACAAAAATGAAGGATGTCGTGGGTTCTCTTTTCACGGAAATGTGCTATCACTGCGAATGCTTGCCCGATTACTCCACCAAATTTGACTTATTTCAGATTTGCTGGTGAAGTCAGATTTACTGGAGATGTCAGATTTGCTGGTTTCAAATAGCATCTATTAACCCGAAAATGTGTACTGTGTCGCTTTCAGTTCTGCACTTCTTATTGGTATGTTTGTCTCATGATAAGTTCTACAAGCTCGTACACTTGTAGGTAGAACGTAACTTTTGTCGTAAGTAGAATGTAGCAGATGTCGTTCGGTGAGCATGCGGATATTTAGTGGCGTGATCACGTAATAGTAATTAATTATCTATTGTTTTCTAGCCGTCTCCGTATTACTCTTTACGTTTATATACATATCCTGTTACTCCCATCGTCATTATCACTACTCATCTAAAGTATTTCAAAATCTCATCTACACCAAATACCGATTTATTATTATCAATTAGTACGTAGTAAATTGTAACTGTGTTAATTATGTGCCATGCCTCTATTTTTCTATATCACACCATTTCCACCGCCTTGCTAGAATTATTTTAACAACCGTTACCCAACACATATTGATCAACCTGATCTGAAAATATTGCACCAATGCCATCGCATTACCTCCACCATGACTCTAACCGTTCTTGCTGCAGAACGGCAATGGCCGAACGGCCCCGGCTAGCGTGCGATCGCGGTTCATTTCGCGGGTTTCCCGCGCTGTTCGACCGTGGCGCGCCGACTTTAAAGCGTGGCATTACAGACAGACCGACCCTTAATCCGTGCGCGCACCGCCTCACACGCGGCCACCACAGCCCTTCACACCGCTCACCGCGTTAGTTTGAATAAGTGAAGCGGTGTCCATGCGGAAAGTGGGATCCCGCGGAAGGTAACGGCCGCACCTAATCGCTACACAGCCAAAAGAGCTTTCTGTGACTGAACGGTAATGTCTACTGTGACGAAATGGTAATAGCGTAGGCGTTTGCGCAGTGAAGACGAACGCAATGGGAGTGGAACATTGAAATCGGTTGTTTTGACCGCTGAAGAGAAATGCATAGTCTTTATCGTGAGCAACACGCAGATTGCGAATTGGCAGTGTTCTCTGGTGGGACGGCTGGACAGGGAAAACGAAGTCTGTTATCGCATTCGCAGCACAGACTGGATATATATTAAGATGCGATTGAGAAAAATATTTCTGTTCCCTTGATTGCGATTTCTTGATTTAAATTTATCAATGACGGGAGGCTATGTATGTGGTACGAAGACATCTATTAACTGTGTATTTTTCAGGGACAAATTGCAATTTTTCTGGCAGGGGTTGTTAAACTCTTGTAAGTTCCAGACATCCAACCTCAATAATGTTAAATAAAGCAGGGCAGTATGCATTTTTATGAATATTTAGCTTCACGCACGTTATGGCGAGGTAAAAAGATCTGAAGGTGTCATTTAAAAAAAACAACGCTGATTTGTTGATATTCTGAAAAAAAATATCTATTCGATAGTTTAGTGTGCCAGGAAAGTGTCTCCGAGCCGAATCAGGGTCAGCTATTAAACATTGCATTGATGTTCATAGAACCAGATCATTGGTAAACAAGTGAAGGGGACAATATTTCGAGCATTTATTATAATTGTGAGTACGTAACTTACGTTATCTTTTTGTTTTAAGCTGCACCTCCTACTATCATTATAATTTCTGTTGCAAGCACTCTCACTAGCAAGATGCCTTCACGGAGAGACACTGGCACGATATGTTTTGCAGCGTCTCGTGTGCATCTCGCTTTTTAGTGCAAACCACATCCCAATATTTGCAACGCTTCACGACAGATTTGAAGGGCACATGTTAGATGAGCCACCCTGTATAAGAGTGGTCCATCTTGGCGCCGATCTTGCCCGTGGTAATCGCATCCCTGGCTTATAGTACGATTTATTTAGTCATGCACTTGCCGTAAATGAGCTGTTGCGATTTCATCCAATCGGGAGCTCGCTATTTCGACGTCATTATGGGGAAGTTTAAGCTCCCTATTGGATGAAACCGTGAACAGCTGATTTACGACAAGTGCGCGGTTAAATTAATCCTAGTATAAGCGCCCTCGTGCTCCGCGCCGACGCAACGTCCGTGACGGCCGCGTCGCGTCGCGTCGCGTCGCGTCGCGTCGTGTGGCGACGCCCGCCGCATGCGAACGCCCGCGTTGACCCCTCCGCGGTCCGCCGCACGCGCCACCGCTGCGCCGCTGTTCGCCGCCCGGAAGGCGGAAGGAGCCCGCTGCCCCCGTCCGGCGCGATGGCAGCGGGGAACGCCGCTCCCAGCGGGCGCCAGCCTCGTCGGCAAGTGGAATGATCACCCGTGACGGACCGAACTCGTGGAACCGCGAATACTATCTCGAGTCCTCATTCCGGCAAAGATGGCTCAGCTCATCACAAGACATCAGTGGAGTGCTTCTGACCTGGAGGTCCTGGGAGGTTCCCGACGGTGGCAGGAGTTTTAACACCAGCTACATGGCGAGGTCGAGTTCAGCTGTTGTCTGGAAGAGAATTTTAGAGGTCGGCTGCTCTGATGCTTGTCAAGCTGGGATGGAAACTACATTGGTAGAGAGATACGCAAGATACCCCTCGCTAGCCGATGTTTAGTCAGCACCGAATTTACGTTTCAGGAGGAATGGAACACCGTCGCTCCCCGAATGCTACAGGCACTATCTTACCGTACTAACGTTCATAATAATTGACGCGTCGGGAAATACTAAATACAATTTCATGTGGGATTTTTGGATGTTCGGAAAACGAATACGTTACAGAATTTAAAAAAAGCAGCGTCGTTTATGAGGTTTGTAGAATTTATTTTTACTTCAGTTTGGTTTTGGAATGAAACCGACAGTTGTACTAACAATTTATCACTTTCTAATACGCTTGAAAAAGAGGGATGAAGAATTCACATTGCACAAATTATTTAATGCTCTTCAAATACTCGATAAAGTGCTCCACCCACCAAGACAATAATTTTCAGATATCCGTAAATTGGCCCCTCTTCCCATCAAAGTAACAAAGAGTGAAAAATTAGTTGATTTTAGTCGTTAAATGTATCCTATGATTTTTGTATTTTTTCAATCGGTTAATAAAAATTTTGTTAATTGTTCTGATCGTTAGTTTTTCTTTGTTTTGGCAGTAAAATTTTATTTAAAATTTCTCCACCCGCGCAAACAAACATCAGAGGTTGCTAAACCACTTTTAAAAACATGGTTTTGGGGACGATATATTATTAATATCAATTATTTAATTTTTTGAGCATCTGTATTTTGGAACATGGATGTTTTGTTAATGTCGCATCCCTCATAGAATGTGCAGCAAAGTAGCCAGATTTTCACAATTGCATCCTTTTATGAGCAGCAAAAATCTTTTCTGAATCTTACACGGACTCTTACTCAACTGGTAAGTATACAGAAAATGAATCTGGTACAAATTGTGAAACACTGAGCTACCTGCAGTTCGATTCAGAGTTTAGAGAAGACATTCAATTGAGAGTTGCCATCCGTAGATTCAAAGAAAATATGCTAATTGGTAAACTAATGTGAAGCTAAAGAATGTTTGTCCTTAGGATTTTCACTAATTTAGCGGTGTTTTGATTTTGAAACCGTAATTTTTTTCTGTGATGCTCAGTTCAAATTTCAGTTTTCACAGCATTGTAACTTTGTGATATATCGAGTGTGGTTTAGAAATCATTTCGCACGGATGGTAAACCTAATTTACAATTCAAAATGTGAAGCAATCTGTTTCCGAGTATTTGCAGTTTCAGTTGGTAACAGAATGCAGTCTGTTACTAAGCGAATATTGATTGAAGACAACTGCAGTATGTTGATACTGGCTGGAACAACATGTCCTATCCCATTGTGTTTCGGAAATGAACTGAAGTTAGTCAAACATCAGTCGAGCCTAGTATGTAATTGGATTCCATACTCTGTAAACGTAATTGATCGGCTTGTGAAGCTCATACAAAGCGGAGCGGTGTTTGTACAACTGTAATGAGACATTAATGTAGGATTTGTCTGATCGATCTCTTGATTCTGACACCTATGACAAACGAGTGTATAGACGTTGCACTTCGGCAAGATTGTGAATGGAAGAATCACTGTATTTCGAAGATAATTTTTCAATCCACTCTCAATATTCTACACATTTATCTTTGTAGGAAGGGATGGTTTGTCTTTTTCCCCTTATTTCCTCTTGCTTGTTCTTCAAGATTGATCACTGTGAGCACATTGAGACACATGGTGTCTGTGAAGTTGCAGTGTTTATTTAGGACTGAATTTAAAGTACCGTCGAAGGGTGAGGCAGGTTCATTTTTTTTTTCAAAAGCTTTGCTTCTACACAAGACTTATGAATATATTTTACCTCATGCCAGTGAGTTTGATGAGTATATTCATCCTAGTTTGGAAGTGCGTCTTGTCTTTTAATTTGAGGACTTGTTATCGACGAACAGTCGAATGTAACAATTAGACGGTCGTTCGTGTCGACTAGTTCGTGTACTGCAAGTATTTTATGAAGGTTCAGTATATTTAGAATACCTCTATAGAATTCTACTTTTGTTGTTTCTTAATTTCAGCGTTTGTCTTCGTGATGGCCGCAAGAGTTCATTTAGTTCCAAACCAGGTTCTTCTCTAATGAAACACCTTTAGCCCCAACTGCAACTTGATAATGTGAGAGATATCACTTGTACCGTGCTATATTTAAAATTAACCACATAATGGAGCTTTTACTCTCATTTCAACTTAGTTTCGTCTCGTCGGCTCAATAAGATCATTTTAAGTTCTTAATCGGGTTTTTCTCTGATGTAACACAATTTTTGTCCTGATATTCTCCAGACATGCTAAAATGAAAGACATCACTGATGTTTGGTTTGAGGGTGGTACGGAATTTGTGTGTAAATAATACGGGGAGTAGTGGAGATCATTATTTTATCTGTGTGATTAGACGTTACGGTTATTTCGAATGTATTTTAAGAGCTAAATTTCTACAATAAAGATAAGATGCGCAAGTGTTATTACTTTCTGTAAACTACGCACTATTCGGATAAGACCTCTGCCTCGATATTTATTTTTTTCGCTTTTGCCGCAATGATTATTTTTTTCAGAAAAGCCTGTATTAAAGGTTTAGCTGTGTCGCATTGTTTCTGATTGCAAAGGTATAGCCTAATTGTGCTTCTTTTTACTATTTTCTTTCTACTTAACTGGCTGCAGTGACCTTTTCCCCCTTTCCATCTCACTTTTCTCTTTTAGCCCTTCGAGTGGTTCATGGTCAACATGATCGCTTTCCGTGGTTAGAAGTCGGGTTCGATTCCCGGTAGGAGCGAAATACAATCGTCTCCGTTTCTATTACTGTATGACGAAAGGAAAGCTCAGCTAGGCCACGTACTTAATGTGAGGGAATACGTCATGCTTGCCACATGTCTCCCTTACCTCACGGCGTAGATTGTAACTAAAAACCCGAATCTAAAATGTCAAATACATATATACATACAGTTTTTAGATCGCTTTTCAACATCTTGGTCTTAAGCGACCACTGTGATTTTTAAACAGTACGGGTGAAATGTAGGCAGAACACGTAATGACAACACACACACAAACATCATTGCCCGCAATGGGATTCGAAACCGCGACCCTTTGAGGTAAGGCCCTTCATCCGTCACGATCTCGTTTATCTAGGCTGGCATTCTTCTTTTTTTAATTTGTATCTTTTCTACTGCAATTTACAGATGCACTATCAAGGATACATAATTTTTCAACCACTTCCTTTTCAGTAGCTTTCCACCGAACATATATTCAACCATTTGAAAACTTCTTCTCGAGGGGAACCTCAATTCCCATCATTATCTTCCTTTCCCTTCCTTTACTTCCTTCCTGTTTCCTTCCATTCTTTTTTATTCCTTCGTGTCCTTTGTTCATCCATTCTTGCAAACAAGTCCACTGACTTTAACAGCTTAAGATGCCACCCCTGGGAAAAGGAAGCTTGCTGGAATTTTGTCGTGCATTCTCATAATCCATCCACAATAATTAGGTAAAGTATATCTTCAGTTTGTGGCAAAACAACATATACCAAGGGGTCGTTATCAAACCTGGGGGTCGATGGAATTTTAAAGGCAGTCAATGATAGTTGACTCAAGGGATCAACTGGGAGTCGATGGCAGAATACCACCGAGTGACTAATATATATTACAAGGTCAACATTCCATCGAATATTAAAAATATCTTTTGGAATTTCTTAAAATTTTGTTAATGAAAATCAAACTTTTGTTCAGTTGGAATATGTGCATTATATATTTGAAAAGTTAAAAATGTTATTGGTATAATAATTGTATAACACAATTTAATAAACCAGTTTTTCAAAACATTTTAATTGTCTGCTTCTTCTCTTTGTCGCAGTTATTTTTGCTGTGAGTATGTTATACGTTGTGGTACGTCATAAAAGCAATTGAAGGAGTCGATGTAGCAAACGTGTGAAACTAGTTTTAAAACGAGAACTGCAAGAAAAGCATTGGGAATCCTTACCATAGATGATCAGTTGCGTTGGTACGCGTGGGTACGAAAATTGGCCAGCAGGTGATGTACTTGTATATTCTTATCTTCAATGTAGCAAGTCAGTATTGTTTTACTACAGGTTTTATTGTAATTTAAACGATGGGCAGTTTTTGATGGCGCCGCAATCATCAGAGCCAAATCACCCCCTGCAACCTGCCCCCTCCCGCTGGCACAAACTGCAACCTGCCCCCTCCCGCTGGCAGGGGCGTTGGGCAGCTGCGTGGGCGGCGGGGAGATACCGTTGCCCACGTGTTGCGTCGCCGCCTTACGTCAACGGGTGACGTGGCGCGTCTTGTCGCGCCGGGCGTAGGCTCTGCGGCCCGCCGGTCGCCGACGCCCGTCCATGAACCACCATCCTCCACCGCCCCCTGCACGCTCAGTCCCTCCATTTCCTTCGACCGCTTCGCTCCCTTCCTCCATCTTTCGTTTCCGATCTCGCCGCATCCCCGCCCCCACAGCCCCGCTCCCCTCACAGCCCTCGCCGCCTCAGTTATTAGCCTCCTCCCCCCCACACACACCGTGACCACATCTTCAGTTCAAAAATGGGGGGGGGGGATTTGTTGGGTGTGGCGGTTTTCTTCCTTTAAGAATTGCAACTTTGTTAAACAAATAAAAATCCAATATTTATTATTAATAAGCTTTAACTGAAATATTATTACCGTAATTTTTAAAAGCATTCTAGTGATGCAACTCAGCATTGGATGACGTGCAAAACGATGAAGAGGAAATAGCGTTATTCTGCACGTTAAATATGTTTCTGTGTGTGGTGAGAGGGGGGTGCAGATGTGGGAAAATCAAGAGCAAAGTTCAGTATAAAATGCGGAGCTTACAGGCGTTCCAGATAAAATGGCTACGAGACTCCATTTTACGGGGTACGGTTTCGAGTTCCCTGGAGTACCATTGATGTCTTGATATGGCGGTGACGGGCCTCGTTTGCCGTATAGAACAGGACAAAAACGGTAATGGAAGTTTATGGTAAGGAATGCATACATGCATATTAATAGCTAGGATAACTTTTTACCATGTGTGTGATGCGAGGCCTTGAAAATATCTTCTTATATAAACTCACACTGAGGTATACAAAATTCTAATATTTCCCAAATCAAAGACTAGTGTGTACACTGTATTTATAAATTATTAAATTGTGGCAATAATTTGAGTATTTGTTGTGTACTTGTCGTTATCTCTTTTTTACATCGACAAATCTTCCTTTCCGGAAGCACTGTACTTGGACCGTTCGTTTTGATAGTGTTACGAACACAGTGTATTTATATATTATTAAATTCGAATATTTGTTGTATACTTGTCGTTATCTCTTTTTTGTACAAATCTTCCTTTTCAGAACTGTACGCGTATGGTTCCTTTTAAGGGTGTTACCGCTCCACTTGAAATAAACATCCGGGTCAGAGCTTATCTCATGAGGCGTTGCGAAGCTGCCCCAACTGCGCGTGCAAAATATGACCTTCTCTCTCTCATTCTCGTGAGAATGATTTTCAGAATTTTGAAGGGGATCGTCTCTGCGAAAATGCGCTGTACTCGCAATTTCATAGCCTTGAAGATTCGTGGGAAGCATAGATTTGGGCTAGTCTAGCCGTTTCGCCGACTGTTGAGGCTGAGGCCCACATCTCAGGTGGAAACACAACTTGCATGGAATCTTCTCCTCCAGCACTTTCCGCATATATGCATTTCAGCGGGTTTTGAGAACTAGAGTGGATGAACCCTATTTCATAATGAGCTTATGACAAACGTTTGTGGGAGTGGTCCAAATGTAGTTATAGAATTACGAGGTGGCACCTGATAGAGCATCTGGTGTACGCTACGCCATATTTTGCGAGGTTGGACTTACGACGGGCATATTCCACATAATTTTAAAATTGTCGAGATGTACCTTTAGTTCTGAGCAGACGACTCTGGCATTTTCATTACAGATGATATACTGATGGATTTTTTCTCTGAAAAAAATTAATTTCAATTAACATTTGTTGGAAACTTACTGAATCCTTAGAGAGATTCCTAAGAAGTTAAGTAACTTCTCTTTATGTTAATTAACGTCTCAGTGTGTGAGTCATATTTTTACTCATTTCCTTGTTGCATTACCTGGCATTGGATTGCGCAACAGATTTAAGAGCAATGCCTGGAACAGCACGTAGACCTCTAAAAGGTATTCTGAGAGCAAAACCATAGCGAGACTAAAGACTAGAAAAGAACAAACGGTAGCCTTGGTTTCACTTGGTTTACCCGTTGCTCTTAAGAAACTGAAAAAGATACATTTAGTGAAAAATGTTTTCGTACTTGCACATTTTTCTGCATTTACATCGTAAGACCATCTCTTGAGCATTGTAGTTTTCTCATCTTTCTTTCAAGAAATAAGCCTAGGTCATTGTACTTGCATTATTTTCTCATGACTTGCGCGTCACATCCATTGTACTTTACCGCGAACTGCTTTGAGTAGGCGTACACAAGCACATTTCCTGTTCTTTCTTCAGACGCAAACTCAGATTCAGAGAATAAATATGACATTGTGTCTCTAAGATCGTTCGTAGAGCGTTCTACAATCAGCGAACACTTTAACTCAAAGTGTCACAAGTGTTTTGTGCTAGATTCACGCTCATTTAAAATTACATATTGGTACGTATGTGTTCTTGAGGAAAATGGTCGAATTTACGATGTTAGTATTTTTTGTGTGAATGGAAATAAGGCTTAGAAGTAATACACGGAATGTGCGAGGTGAAACTGTTGTTATTATTATATCTTTTCATTTTTGGAATTGTGGCTGCGAAAGATGTGTTCAACAGAAAATAGTCACTCTACAGAGGAACGATTTTAAGGTTCTGCTCTGACATTCGCATGGTATTGATCGAAAATCAATCGATCAGGGCAGCCAGCCGTTAGAATTCTCTTTCAACAATTCGACCTATACTGCTTTCACGTTGTGAAGGCATGTCTTACGGAGAATTCCCGCTTTGTTGCCGTCACGTCACGTTCGCTTGCGTATTAGCTCCAGAACTGTCAAAATCACGGCCGCTTTTCTCAATATATACATCTACTAACAAAAAGTGTTTATTCGCATACTTATTATTATTATTATTATTATTATTATTATTATTATTACAGCAGTATTTTATTACCCTAAGTATGGAATACATTGAACCCTTTACATGTACTCTTATAAAATGAAAAAAAAAAAAATTCGTAAATTGATGATTGTGTCATCAAATATTCATTAATTATTATTCACAATAAACGATACACTATGACCAATGTTTAACCAACTTTCATCGAAGTACCTTTGTTCCTTTTCTCATTTCTAAACTGTCATTTGTATATACATTTGTAATCTAAAATTTTTGGTAGATAACGAATGCCCCGTCAATATCATTTTTTTCTATCAGAGCCTTTATTTTCTCGCTTTTCAAGTTCAAATCCTATTTCTATCTCGATCAAGCGATAAACAAAAGAATATCGGAAATTTGATAAATGATTATCAAAAACATCATTCATTACACACACGATTGTTGCACCACCCAATTCCATGGACCTCACACAATGAATCTGTTAAATACCTAGGGCTGAATCTTGATACCAGACTAAATTGGAAAAATCACATAACAGTAAAAGCACAGCAAGCCAAAATAAAATTAATTCAACTAAAGCCACTCTTAAATCGCAATAGTAAGCTCTCATTAAACAATGCCATCACCATCTATAAATCAATAATTAGACCCCTAATGCTTTATGCATGCCCTATCTGGATCAATGCCTCAAAAACTAATATTAATAAATTACAGAGCATCCAAAATAATTTCCTCAGACTTGCCACTCATGCACCCTGGTTCATCTCAAACATTCAACTGCATAAAGAATTTAATTTACCTCCTATACTTTACCATATCGCGCTCCTATCTAACAATTTCTTCTCCAAAATTAACACAATAACCCAAGCCCCCCACTACGGCCTAGCCACCACCTACTAGCTCCCAACAAAAATAAAAAAAATAGATATCCATTAGATTCATTCCTCAGCGTATTTTCAGAACTCAATTAATCACATAGGTGCTCTGTGAGTTTCCTATTCATGTGTAGTTAGATTTAGTTGTAAGATTAGCATTTAAGTTAAATATAAGTCATAAAAAATACATATGATGTAGTATAAATAATACTGAACTATGTATTATTCGTTCACTAATAAAGATATATTTAAAAAACAAAAAAAAAACGATTGTTGCAGGCTTTTTGAAATAAAAACGCATGGAATTTGAGACGTACCGTATGTACAAAATCGACATACTTCCCCTACAACGGGACTCGAACCCTAGGACATTTTTGGGCCCCGTCAAAGCTGAAACATAGCCCCTACGAAAAAATTAAAAATGAGAGTTTTATCAAGAAACTATGTGAGATATTTTATTTCATCAAATAACAAACATTACGTTTAAGCTAGAAAACGTTTTGGAAAGATGTTTTAAGAGTTTTAAGTGAACGTATTTAGTGATAAAATAATATTATTTCATTCAGAGTTTAAAACGCTTGTGTTTAGCTAGTATTTAATAAAATTACTTGTTAAATAATGAAATAATAAACATGAATTTCAGTAGAACCAATTTTAATGTTAGCGTCATTTGATTCATTGCATAGAGTCCTACGTTCTACAACTAATGACTATAATGAACTATTTAAAGTAAAAAACTTAATTGAAATTTAATGAATAATCATCATCTCGAGTTCTAATTTCTTTTTCAATTTTTTACAACTTTTTCCTCGGAGTCTCATTGACTTGCGGGGCCTCAGGCGATCACCCGGTCTGCTCATGCCTAGCACCAGCACTGGTGGTATTATCCCCGCACGTTTTTTGAGCCCTCATTCCGTAGAAATAATACAGTTTATCAATAATAAAGAATTCCTAATTTAATCTGAGCGGGGTCGTGTAATTCGCGGCCGTAGGAAAAATGTTTCTAATGCGCCGAGTGCGAAAGATCTGTAACGATTCTCAATTGTCCTTCGTCTTGACGTCGTCTTTGTTTATTGTTTACAAACAATAGTGTTACGACACTGACTGGAATCCATTTACTATTGTGCAAGTAAGGTATTTCTAATTATTTGATATTTAATTTATATTCATATAATTTATATTACTTTACATGCGTATCGCTCACGGAGAGTTAAAATATAGTTTACGCAACTCGGGCGCGAGGTGATCCTCAAGGCTTCTTTGTCGTTCTCGCTATGCTCGGACGACAAACTCGACTCGTGCGTGAATGACCTGTTTCGCGCCCTTGTTACGTAAATTACTATTTGCTCTCTATTTAGAATGATTGGGATGAGTTACGTGTAAATTCATGGCATGAATGAAAATATACTTATATTATTTTCTAAACCTATTTATTCACTTAAACTAAAAACGACGAATTTTCAGATGACACTTTTTTCATGTACGGCTGAAATGTGATCTCGTATACTATTAATTTATTAACATTATTTTTCTGTTCCAGGTAAGCGTCTCTGGGAACTGCTGGTGAATCTGGAACGTTAGTCGCACTCCCATTGCTGGACGGGAACATAGTAAGTTGTCTTGGATAACGCTTGGAACTTTTGCGAAATAATTTTTGTTACAAATATTTGTTTGAAGCGAACAGTAATATAATGGTGTCTGGATAAAACGGTGTTTACTTCAGTTTTTATGCACTATGAGCACACTGTATGCTGCCTTGATCAGTAGTGTCGATTTGCGCTTATCCATCTAACCGTGGGACGCGCCTTTGCATCCATTGTTTATTGCATGTATATTGTGTTACTATCCTTGTAAACTGAGGATTGTTTCCGAGGAAATGAAATTATTATTATTATTATTATTATTATTATTATTATTATTATTATTATTATTATTATTTGCGTATCTGTAATTTCTGACCACGCTACACTTTCTGTTCTGAGGCCTATTCATATTCTGTCCTGAAGAGAGATTAACGTGTGTCATTTTGGGGGTCAGCTTCTCGGTTATATTCCTTGCCAAGACAATGGTATTAAAGCTTGAATTATGAATTATAAGGTGATGATGATGATGGGTGAAGGGACAATCACAAATACAACCATGCCTAAGGAGGACTCGAACCTGCAGCCTCCTCGGCACAGACGACGTCTGCTGCATCCAGATGCGCCACGGGGCCGGCCTTATTATGGTTATTATTATATTATTGTTTTAAGATTTTCTGCTCACTAATATTTTCTGTGCCTTGTGAAAGTTGCAGTGATGTACAATAAAAGCCGTACACTACACTCTTCAGAGCTCTATCTCAGAACGTTTTTCCAAATGTAAATCCCGACTCATTGAAGGAAGGAGGGTTGTATTTTTTTTTATTTGTGAATTACTTTCCTTCACTGTAGGATTTCAAATAGTCAGCGGAATTTGGTGACTCAAGAAAGAATTAATTCGTTTTCATTGTGGAATTACGCTGGACAAACACACTAATCACCACAGACGTTCCGTAGTAGATAATGTCTTTAGAATATAGTGTTGTCATTAATAATTTAACACATTTCTTTTCAACTGAATGCTTTCTCTAGTTCCCTAAAATTAGCTTAATTATTTTTTTGTTAGCTACGTGCTGACAAACCAGAACACGAATATTCGGGCAGGTTATAGAACAGTCGGTCATCGACGAAACCGCATCAGTGCGGAAAGTAACCTCTGCCATTGAGACGAGCCGGCCACCAACTGTTAGTCTCGGATCCTTTGTTCAATGAGTGCAGTTTTCACAAGGGATTTATTTTGTCTAGATATCGTCACTAAATTCAATTTCGTGAGAATTGATAGTGAAATTCTAAGTGAGGTGACTCGTTGAAGGTGAAGAAAAACCCTTTAATCATCGAATATCAATGAACCCCCAATATTTCCTTTCAACAGGCTTTTAATGAAATTCTTAATAGGGCCTATACCGACTATTAATTAAAGAATAATCCATATAAGTAATGTTTCTTGAAATATAAGGTTTTGAACTGTACTTTTCTTACATTGTAGTTACGATAATACATGGGATTATTTCGAGTTCAGCGTAGGTGGAATGTCAAAATCTATACCACAGACCCCGCACAAGTTAGTCAAATTTAGTAAACTGAATGCGAATCGTTTCTACAAGTATTCACCGACCACGCTCCCTAAATGAGTTGTTAGAAGTGAACATCAATATAATGTCTCTTGTAAACTGACCAGTGTAGGCTTGTCCCTAATTTCTGTAGAGCTCCTCAGCCGTGCAGCGGGGGATGATCCCTTCCGTGGGCGCCTTCGTTAGAGACAGGCATGCTGCCCCGCCCCGTTCTGTCCCGTCCCGTCCCGTCCAGTCCCACCCCGTCCGGCTGCGGTCGCCCCTAGCCGAGTTGCCCGCTGGCCTCAACCTAGACAAACACGTGTTTCATGCGAGATCTTCATTGTCGGAATGACAAAAACAATATCAAAAACCCGGACAAACTAGCCAACTTTTATGAAATGAATGCGAATCGTTTCTTCAAGTTACTCACCGCCACCGCCCCCCAATAGCAGTTGGCAGAAATGAAGAGCGTCAATGTAATCGCTCGCGTAACTGAACGAAGTGTAGGCCTATCCCTGATTTCTGCAGCGCCTGCCAGCCGTGCAGCGAGTGATGGTCCGTCCCGTGGGCGCCTTCGTTAGCGACGGGCATGCCGTCCCATTGCGTCCCATTCCGTCCCGCCCCGTCCCGAGCGGCTGTCCTCGCCGGTCGCCGGGTGGCCTGCCGGCCGGCCGGTCGGTCGCTGCGCTCTCTGCGCGCAGGCGCGGAAGGGCCGAGCCAGGCAGCGAGCGAGGGGGTTCCCCTGAGAGGCCATTAGAGCGAGCGAGCGCCGCAAGGGCGCCGGCAGCCGGGTGGTGGTGACAGCGGCCGCCTCCCAAAGGCCCCGCCGCCGCCGCAGCGCACGTCACGGTGGTGGCCCCAGCTGGAGCCCGACGACCGCCGACCACTCCAGCTCGACGACAGGGTTCCACTCTCTTTATCATAAATGTCTATTTGCACAAAATCACTTCACCTAACCTTCTCTCATAATGCGAACCCCAGAAGTTTGCCAAAATGCCTATTTATTATTATTTTTAGGATTTTTCCATTTCTTACGATTTTTTAAGACTTTTAATGGTGGGAATCACTTGGCTGTGTTTCTGGAGTTGTTTTAGAAGATAGTTATTTATTTTTGCCTATATTAGCGTGTGATGCATATTTTTAGTATTTTATCTTATTTTGATCATTTATTTTCAATTTCACGCCTTACTGCACACGTGCGTAGTAAAGCGACGGTATTGCCAATCTGCGGAAGAAATCGGCGAATTTTCGACAGAAAACTTGTATTGTAGGGCTCTGGTTTCGAAAAATTTGTGTTGTGTTGTTCCTATATGCAGTATATCACTTACTGTATCACTTTATGTTGTCAGAATACATGAGTTTAGTGAGTATGTGGTACCGAAAGATCGACTGTCAGGAAGATGTCTGTCTCTCTGTGGTCAACGCTAGCACCCAAATCGTTCAGACTAAAACCGTTCTCCAAAATTAATATTCCCAGATGGATCTAGACGAACACTAGGTTCTGCGGGTGCATGGCCTCACTTTTAATTTCTCTACTAACAAAGAATTAATTTTAATTTTTTTCACTTGGTTTATACATGATTTGCATCAATTCTTACAATATTCGTCTTAGAGACATAACTTAATAAATCACTTGTGAAGACTATCGCTAACCTCTTACTGCATTGGCATTTCCGAGGTATTATCAGTTGACTCTCCAGTCCTTACAATTGCATTTTTTAGTTTAATAGAATTATAACATTAACGCAATATTGTCAATAATCCCTACTTCAGGTTCCCTGTGAGATCCAAATCTTCTGTAATGCTCAGATTGATTATTTTGCGTTTCCGAGTGTGTCAACAACATTGGTCCTTAATCCCGTAAGTGAAGTGCATGTTTTATCACGTGATGTGACAGTTATTTTCCTCCGCTAGACAGTGCGATCCCGCGCCGACATACACTTAAGCTTGCGGAGTTTTATCCAATCAGAAACCTTCCGCAAGCGGGGCATCGCCGTTTCGGGTCTCTCTCTAAGTTCCCATCTGGTCTCCCCACAAATGTGGTTTTGTAGTGCACGTAAGTGTGTGTAAGTAAGGAGTGCACATAGGAGAAGGAAGAGGAAGGATAGATCGCGCGCGATCCGTGGCCCGTTTGTTAGCGTGCTGCTACGACATTCACTTGGTACTGATCGGAGTGAGCACAGACAACTAGCTATCAGAGTAGCCGGCAGCTAAACTTATTTTCCAGTCAGCGGCTGAATGGGACCTAGCTATGCAGCTAGTGTGGAAAATCCTGTCGCGGTCGTTTACGCTTAGCTGTGTTAGACTTTGCCACAAACAAAATCGAGGCCTCCGGTCAGAACTGAGAATATCGCTTCCACCGTCCCCGGGGCCATCGCCCCCTCTCGCCTGTCCTCTGGCTTCTGTTGCGTGTTACGCTGTCACGTCCACTGCACTGCCCTCCCTCCTGCGTGCTCCACGCACCCTCCGACCGGCCGACCGGCCGGCGCGGCGGTCAGCGCTGTCGCCAACACGACCTCCCTGTCGCTTCCGCTCCACTGGCATTCGCTGCCCGTCCCCCCGCGCCACTCGGCCGCGCCACCCCCTTTGCCTCTAAGCGGAGGAATCTTTAATTTGTGTGCGAGGGGAATACCCGGAATTTTTGCAAAACTAATTTGTGATACGAGGAAGAGAGAAGAGTCATCCAAATATAGAGATACTTTTTTTTTACAATTTTATTCCAAGTAAATTCCATTTCTCATTAACTTCTTCTCTGTAAAGATTTCATTTTATGACAGCTTAAATTTTTAATCATTTACATACATAGGGAATGTAATACGTAATTCAATTGAAAACATTTTGAAATGTGATTTGAAAGGAATTATTTTATATTTTGTACTTCAGGCTGAAAAAACGGTGACTTTTACCTTAAAAATGTATATGCTCTCTCTCCCTCCCTATCTCACTCTCTTTTACTTTCTTCATTTCTTTTCTGACTTCTCTCTCCTCTCTGTACTCTTTCCTTCGTTTCTGTCTGTCTGTCAGTCTCTCTCTCTCTCTCTCTCTCTCTCTCTCTCTCTCTCCCCCTCCCTCCCTCCCTCCCCTGTGCGCTCTCCCCTTTCTCCTCTTTGCTCTTTCGTCTCTCTTTCCTCTTTGTTCTCTCTCTCTTTTCGGACTTGTCTTTCCTCTCTGTCCTTTTCTCTTGTCTTTCTCTCTCCTGCGCGCTCTCCCCTTCTCTTTTTTCTGTCTTTCCTCTTTGTTTTATCTATATCCATCTAGTAACATAATATGCCGTTTTCTTGAGGTCACGTTTCTGACCAACGACTGTCTTTTGGCGCCTTCTCGCAACTCGCTTCGCTCGCCGTTATTGCCCAATTTCTGTGGATTCCTTTCCTCCCGCCGTTCCGAGCGGCGCGTGCTTATCTGCACTGATCACATCCGACTGCACTGCGAAGCCAGTCCCCGGCCTGTAACGCCCCTCGACCCCGCTCGGCCTCGCGCAGGTCACCGCGGAACTTTCGCCCAACCAAATCTTCGCTGCTGCGCCCGACTGCGATTTACTGTGTTACGCGCCGTTTACTCGGCTGGCTTCCAACGCGTCTCATCCTATGCCGTTGCATCTCATTTCATTCCATGCCATTGCATTATTTGGGGTTACATTGCTTACCACCATTCGCCGGCCAACTGTATTGATCTACAAATCCCGCTTTCTCCATCGATTCATACTTATTGTCATCCATGCCGGCTTTAATTTAAGCGTTTCTCCGTGCACGTATTCCAATCCAATTATTGGTCTTCTGTGCCCTTTCAAAATAATTACGGCTCAGCAGTTCCCTCTCAGTGTTCTTGTGGGTAATTATGATTGGTAATATGGCTTTTGGCTCTGGGAGAAAAGGAAAAACGGCAAGTGATTCGTAATTTGAAATGATATGCGAATTATTTGAATGAAATTCAACAAAAATGGATGAAACCTTTTGATCTTTTCTGAAAGCATATTGTCGGTAATAGTCATATTTTATGAATGATAACTTTCATCCTCTTAACAACGTCCTCTCCTCGACTTCACCATCCCCCTAGGCTGTTCAAATCGATGAATGGTTAATGGGTTCAGAACTCTGCGCAGATACTTGTTTGCAGTTCTTCGATTTACTCACTGCGTGTACGATTCCGTCGTTATTTTTTATTGATTTCTTGTCCAATGTTTCACAGTTGGAGTAATTATTAAATAATTTATTATATCATCAATCATAATCTCTTGCAAATCTATTATCAGCTGCTCATAATCAAGAATGCTCAAAGTCACCCAGATCGTGTTACTACCTCACATTATGAAATTCCGATTAAGAAAGTCTATCAGTGGTGGTATGAAAAGGCAAGGAACCCGGGAGAGCATCGCCAAAACTGTGCCGTAAAGCCGCGTTGCCTGTCAAGGATTCCTCATGGATGGTAGCCGCAACGGGGGAAGGGGAGCGGAACTTCCCAAATCAGACGATGAGCTCACGACTAAATGTCTATTTTCACACACCTAACTCGTGATTCGTTCACGATTGCTTCACGGTTCTCTTTTAATATTATGAACTCTGATATGTTTTTGTTTCTTTCTCATTTTTAAAATTTCCTTTTCAGTATTACTTTTTTCATCATAATTTAGCACAACATAGAACATAGTTTTGCTAAAAATATGATATAAACATATTGCACAGAGTATCTTATCCTTTCTCTCCTTTCCATCGTATTTTAGTTATATAAATCTGGAGAAAACAAATACCCCGGACGAGTAAGCCTGTTACTGTTTAGGCGAGTTACAGAGCCATTTATCACATTTAACATTGGAAATAATTCTTCCGTCTTAGACGTTTTCATTCAGTAAAAACAGTGCGCCACCGCAAGCTAGTATGGCGGGAGAGAGCTTTAATCCGGTTTGAGTTTGAGGCCCCCGAAAAGAATGTTTATCGAGAAACTAAAAACTGTCTTTTTGCAATTGTCCTTGTGAAGCCTTGGTTTCTCAGGGTGATAACCCCCAAATTCGAGTTCAGCTCTACAGAAACATATAAAACCGGTAAGAAAAAACTTCCGGTATATTTTCTTGAATCGGGCCTTCTTGAGCCGCAGATGTTTGGGCTGTGACGAACTCCGGATTCGCTCGCAATGTGCTCTCTCTTAACTCAACATTTGCAGCCCATTCGCGCGCTCAGAGAGCCCCGGCTAGCGGGCGGCCTCGCGCACCGCCGTGCCTATCCGGCGCGGAATGCCAGGGGTGAGGGAAGCCGTGAGACGCGGCGCGGCTCAGGCGGACGCAATCTGTCACTCGGCGCATGCAGGCGGCCACGATTCATCGCCCCGCCACGCCCATGTGACAGGTGCCATGCGGGCGGCGGAAGCAACCGCATTGCGCCCGCTCTCCGCCCGTTCTACGCCCGCTCTCCGACCGCTCTCCGACCGCTCTCCAACCGCTCTCCGACCGCTCTCCGACCGCTCTCCGACAGCTCTCCGACCGCTCTCCGACCGCTCTCCGACCGCTCTCCGACCGCTCTCCGACCGCTCTCCGACCGCTCTCCGACTACTCTCCTACCCCTCTCCGTCCGCTCTCCGACCGCTTTCCACCCGCTCTCCGACCGCTCTCCGACTACTCTCCGACCGCTCTCCGACCGCTCTCCGCATGCGCACCATCACTGCACTGTCCCCACAGTCTCCCCACCCCCTGCAATGTGCCCGCTCTCCGCTCTCAGCGTTTCTTACCAGCTTCCTGTCTACTCCGCCTCCGTATCGCCCAAAAGTGATATCTATTGAGTATAGTGGAGTAATTAATTTCAGTTTCACATAACACTACTTGATTTTCATGCACTGCGTGGAGTTTCCTGAGGGTGCGAATTGCACATACAAGGAAGCAATCAAGTTCAAAAATAGGAACAGATTAAGTGTATGTGAAAAAGAAAAATCAGAAACAAGGAGTTGATTAGTTTTATATACGAGTTGTTTAACATGTGCTTTATTCCGTACTTGCTAAAAAAATCGGTATTTTGTAGTTTTACTGTAATTAAAATGTGTTAACAAGCAAAACATAAATAGCTTAAGACGGGTTACTGTAAATGCTCTCTGGTCAGTTTCCACCAATGGCACTCAGTGAACTGTGGATCCACAGGCCCATCCAAGAACACTGTTTCTTTCCTCTCCGAATTCGCATGCGATGTGTGTGACCTGACAGTCGTGACTGGCACGGCGTCAGGCTCCTTGAAATGTCCGCAATCGTGCCTGCCACCCTGAAGAGCCGACCAGAGGAATACATCTGCGTGATTTGGACGCTCAAATAGCAACATTCACGACTACCGCGTGTAATACGGATCTTTCAGAAAATAGTTATTTCCAATAAGGTCGAAGATTTATTTCTATTGGCTTCTAGCTAAATATTATCTGATGGTTCTTGAGTTTAGATTAGAAAAAGAATGTATTACATATTGTCACCAACCTATCTGTCTTCAAAGGGGCTTCCTCTAAGAGAATTAGAAAATATATTACTATGATATTATAAATGTTTTATGAAGAATTTTTATCGATGTATTAATACGATTACTAGTACTTCAAATGTACAATTTAAGAATTTGTATAGTGTGAATGTTATCAATATCAGTTTCTTTCAGCATAATTATTTAACATGCAAATTTAGTATTCATACAAAACTGCTGAAATATGTGAACTATACTAACGAAATAACTTGTTCTCACAACATCGTTGAAGCCTCTTAAGATGTCTCTTAATTTTTAGCATAAACTTTATCCAATGAACTTCATATACTGATTTATTTTAATTTTACCATTATACTACTTTCTGACATTAATATATTAAAAAAAATACTCTATGTATGTGATACCGATAGTAATGGTATGAAATCTACATGTGATTTGACCGGCTAGAAGTATCATCTTCAAACAAAAATAGAGTACGACATCACATTGTGGGGAGAGAATTAACGAATTTTTAAGTTAACTTCCGCATAATAGGAAATTGATCTTTTGAATAAATCTTTCCTCGTGCTGCTGGGAAACCCAGCGGAGAATTCAGTCAAGCCTGCAAAGAGCAACGTCATCTCTTCGGTCAAGTTGAACCATTCCATGAAGGACTTAACCTTTTATTGTTATGGGGCGAGGCAGTTCGTGAACGTGTAGCTCTTAGGGAGATTAAAACGATACAAGACAGCAATATTTTCTGAGAATTTGTTTACCCAAGCGTGTAATATTTCTTCGAAGACCTAAGATTGGATCAGTGAGCTGTCCCTTTGATTACTCGTGTCACAAATGAAACTTGCACGAGAGCTACAGTTCTTACTTAGGTATATTTAATGTAAATGTTAAATTGAATTACATGATGTTGAGTGTTTTGACATTTCAAGTCATGAGAATGTCTTGAATAACGAACTATGAATCGAATATGTAACTATTAAAATAGTTTTAGAGGGAACTCATATGCATTATCCTAAACATTGCTATCATACACAGTTTTTATCTGAATTTCCGAAGATGGAATTTGTTTTGTTGTGTATGATGGCCTTTTTTACCAATTTAGGGACTTTGATAGGAGACGAATTAAATACAGCTTTTTGAATGCGGAAATGAAACAAAATTTCTTGAAATGTGTTTGTTAGAAGATTAGATGAGATAGTGAAATACACAATCCCACGTAATTTAATTCTGAAGTTTTTATTTCATGTTGCACTATTGTTGGAGATAATACCATTAATTAATGCAATTACGCTGGTGTACTGTATACAGATTTTATGCGCCATTCTGAGAAATCCTTGTCCTCATCCTACCCCAGGGCCACTGCTTGCAAATCTCCACTACGCCTTGCTTCGCCTCGCCTCTTCCCGCATCACTCAGGCCTGCTATTTCCCGCCTTATCCACCCTAGCAAGTCCCCCCCCGGTGGGCGTGCCCATCCCCGTCCGGCAGCGCCGCTGAGGCGTACGTGCCGCGCTTCTCACCTCGTGCTCTATCTCCCCCGCGCGCCTGCCGGCCTCTCGTCCAGTCCATTTGCCACCGCACCCCTTCCAGCACCCGATGCTTTCTCACGTCACGCCCTGCCCGCCCCGGTCCACCCCGCTTCGCCACGCTCCGCTTCGCCCTGCCCTCTGCGCCTGCTCCGCCCAGCTCAGCCCCGCTCAGCTCTGCCCCGTCCAGCTCTCCCCGCCCAGCTCTGCACCGCCCCGCCCAGCTCTGCCCCGCCCCGCCAGCCTCTGCCCCCGCCCCCGCCCAGCTCTGCCCCACCCCCCACCCAGCTCTAGCGCCGCCAGCCACCAGCTCTCGCCCCGCCCAGCTCTGCCCCGCTTTCCAAAACTCTGCCCCCGGCCAAAGCTACGCGCCCCGCCCAGCCTCTGCCCCGCCCAGCTCTGCCCCCTGCCCAGCTCTGCCCCGCCCCACCCAGTCTCTGCCCCGCCCAGCTCTTTCCCCGCTCAGCGTCTTGCCCGCCCAGCTCTTTCCCGGGCCCAGCTCTCCCGCCCAGCTTCCCCGCCCAGCTCTTCCCCGCCCCGCCCAGCTCTGCCCCGCCCCGTCCCGCTCTGCCCCGCCCAGCTCTGCCCCGCCCGCTCCGCTCTGCCCCGCCCAGCTCTGCCCCGCCCCGTCCGCTCGCCCCGCCCAGCTCTGCCCGCCCCGTCCGCCTCTGGCCCCGCCCCGTCCCGCTCTGCCCGCCCAAGCTCTGTCCCCGCCCCACCCAGCTCTGCCCCCACTGCCCACCCAGCGTCTGTCCCCGCACCCACCCAGCTCTGCGCCCGCTCAGCTCTAGCCCCACCCAGCTCTGCCCCGCCCAGCCTCCGTGTCCTGCCCCGCCCGCACCCCGCGCCGCCCGCGCCCGCTGTTACCCCACCCCGCCCCGCTTCCGCGTATCCCGCGCCCCCGCCTCGCCCCGTCCGCCTCCACCCGCGCCTCCCCGCCCTCGGCCCGTACGTCCGCCTCCGCTCTGCCCCCCACACCACCCCGTCCCGCCTACATCCCTTCTACTTGCGTCTCGCTCAACCCCCGCTCTGCCGCCCCCAAACATCCACTCTGCGCCATCCGACCGCCCCAGCGCTTGCCCTGCCGCTCGCGGCGCTGCGCGCAACGCTTCCCGTTACGCAGGTGCGTGCCCTCGGGCGACCCGCCACGCCCCCTCGCTGCCCCGCCATCCCGCCCCCCCCCCATCCCCCTCACTCCGGCTCCTGCGGTTGCCCGCCGCTCTCCGCCAAGCCCCGACCCTCCTCACTTGACTCAGCTCCTTTTCCCCGCTCTGGACTGCTAACCTCTCCTCGCCTCGCTCACTCAGCATCGCACGCTCGCTCACCCTGTTTATTCATCCTCGCAGAGCTACGTTTACCTAGCTCCGCGAACCCTCTACTACCTCGTTAGTGATTAAAGCCAGGGGCTTCTGTCATAAACCCAAGTTATTTATTTACATGTGTTTAATAACAACAATAATACTTATTACTATTATACGTCACTACTATGATACGAATTTTTTGCGGCACTAAAAATATTAATTATGCTAGTGTATATAACGTATGGTTTGTTATCGCAACATTCCCACTAGCAAAACATTATAAAATTACTTTAAAAACATTAAAAAATGTATGAAGCTATTAATACATTTTTTAAAGTTAGAAGAGTGGTAGGGGAGATCAGCAAATAATCCTGCAAATAGATAGCACCTTTTTTTATTAATACCTTGATCACCTTTGAAAGATTGTTACGTTCATGGACTGCTACATCATCTGGCGTTGGACGTGCCTATTTCAGTTTAATTAGATTATAAATCATATTTTATCTTGCTTAGTGTAACTATTTTTTATTAAAAGTTCTTCTACAATTACATTACAATGTTAACAGGTTTCGTGTCATATTATTCGTGTTTCTCATTGTTGTAATTCCTCATTGAGTGCAGGACTGTTATTTTCTTTCTCATAAACTGAAGCCAGATGGGAAGCTTTTGTATCCAATTCATTGACTTTAGAATTGCCGTCTTGGTCGAAATATCTACTGTTTCATGTGAATTGTGGAGTGAAATGTTTCGTGCGGTCGATGATCTGCCTGAGCCCTCTTTTCTAGGGTTACTCATTCGGCAATTTTCGTGAAGAAACCAGTTATATGGCCCCTCTTCTTCCCTTTGTGTTTTATTGCCAGCTGACGTGATTCCCAATTGCGTGGCGGGGGTATTGTTTAGAAGAGGACAAATGATGGCCCGCCGAGAGCCGCCTGCGGTCGCAGTAGCTGTGGCAGCTCCGGCACGTAATGAACCCCGTTTGGTCACTGCCCCCGCCCGGCGCCGTCGCTAGCGGTCAAGTGGTGGCAGATGCTACCCACGACGCGCTCGCTGCTCCGCGTGGTCAGATATTGTGGGGCCGATGATAAAACACACTGTGCGTTGGGATGTTGCAAGCTCGCTTAACTGGAGCTTCAGGGACAAAGGTCCCAGGTTCGAGTCGGATTTTTGACATCCAGTAACTGGGTAAGACGCTAACGACTGCTTGGTTGAGTATTCTGTTGACGTCTTTTCCGACCTCTTGATTCCATCGATTTTTTTCCGATCGATTTCTGGCAGATGCGAAAACAGTAATGGAATACGTCGGGAATAATTCTTTTTTTCCCGTCATCAGAGGTGGGCAATGGTGTTTGAGTAGTTTGTTTCCGAGCTCTTCAGCTGGTACGGTTATTAATTCCGTTTGAATAGTGTACGTTCTATCCCGGAACGTGGCGGTGTTGCTCCCTTGTTAGAACATGGCCATTACTGCGCCGATCTACACGTAGACTTGTGACGTTCCCCCTTCCGGTAACTACGCCAGTGGGGCAGTGCCCCAGCCGCGACACACTTGCCGTTCCCAACTGGTCTCGCGACGTGTGTGGTGCAAGTACATGCGTGTGATAATATGCGGCGGCGATGGTGTAACGGTTAGCGTACCGGACTGTTGTACCCGGGTTCAAACCCGATCGAATCCGTGGATTTTTAAGGGCGAAAAAATCCTTCGTACGTATTCCTTCGGCGGGGAAGTAAAGCCGGCTGTCCCGTGTTAGTAGATTTACTTGCATGTAAAATATTCTCAAGCCTAAATGACGCCTCTGAACTAAATTCAAATTGCCTGTTTCTCACCCAAGAAATACCTTCTTACTCTGCTAGTTAGTGAAAGGAGCGTAGCTAAATTTGCGTGGTCAGACGGAAGATCGGACCTGATGGCCCGAGTCTCGCCACGTAAAATAAGGCAAATTCAATTCAATAATAAGGAGGATATGACAATAAATCAGAAGGAAAGATCCCGTGAGGGTCGTGGTCAGTTTGTTCAGGTTTTGCTCCGGCATTCGCCTGGTATAGATCGGAGAAACCGCTTAAAACTACCGCTTAAAACTACCGATCAGAGCAACGGACATCTGGAATTCTCCCCCAGGAAGTATCTGAATTCGGTGTAGCTTTTTAGCTAGTCTCACGAAATTCGCCTCCGCTGGGACTCGAAACCAACGACCTTCCGGTCGGAGGCCCTGCAGTAGCGACAGTTGTTCTCTTGAGCTGTATCAGCCGGTGGTTGGTGATGAGCTGACATAATTCATTTTCGACATATTCTTATCACAAAATACTGCAGCCGCACTGCAAGTTCGCGGATGTCGGGCACCATTCTATAGCAAGTTTTTGCGTCAGAGAAAGAACAGACTTTCCATCGGAGTTCTGTGATGAGTTCCTGCGTTTACGATGGCTGCTGGCCTCCGCGCTGCGGAATGCTTCGGTGTTATGTCTCCCGTGACCCTGAAGTCTCTGGTCGATGCCAGACGCCCAAGTGAAACGGACAGTCTTATTACGCGGGTTAAGTGCTTTGGTACACATGTTTGGAATACCACAAGTAAGAGATTATGACGTTTTGACATGTATATTGAGGGCAGTAATTTCATGGACCTAATTTGCCCGCTTAGACCGATTATATAGAGTCTTATTGGAGGTAGATTTTCGACCTTCCTGCTTAGACGAATTTATCCGCTGTCTGGAGAAGAATTCCAGCTGCTCTGATTGATTCTCACCTTCCAACGGGGAAAACGAATCACCACCACCTTCCGGAATAACATTCGCCACGCTAACGAAACTAATGGTAAGAGCAATTTACGTGCCCGGAAACGTGAATCAGTCGGACTGACTTAATGTATGTATGCGCTTAGCGCGACAGCCCGTGATCAGACGACGTCCCTGCCTCGTGGCCATGGGTTAGGAGGTATGTACTAGACATCCCCACGCCGTATTCCTGAGAAGTGAATTTTCTCATCGTCAAACAGCAACATAAACTGGGACATTGCAAGAAAAATGCACACTATAATCTTGGCTCGGCCGAGAATCGAACCCGGGGCCGTGTAGTGGAAAGCGAGCATGCTGGCCAAGAGGTAGCCACGATGCTGGGCTGAATTTTCTATATAAAATATTGTAATTAATGTCATTTTAGAGTAAGAATAGAACGAAGCAGCTTTCAAAAAATCATTTCGGAATGAATCATCATTTTTAATGAATGATGATTGATGAATAATTTTTAATGAATCATTTCTGATGTCTGAACCATTGACTGTGTAATTGAGGTTGACTGGAAGCAGATTTTTTCTGGGAGTTATGATTGCTATGCGAAGTCAAATCCATAAAATAAGGTCGCGAATGGAGCCACATGGAGGAACTTGGCCATGTTACACTTGTTTTACCGCAAATGGTTGCATCAACTGAGCTGCTCGTCATTATGCTCTTCTAGAACTGGCAGACGTAGTTCAGTGTGTAGCTTCGGCTAGAATATTGATTTCGGAGTATGGGAATATATATATATATATATATATATATATATATATATATATATATATATATATATATATATTAGTATTATATGAACAGAGAAAAGTGACCTAAACGATATTACTACATTGAATTTTCAACCTTTTTCTAAGACTAGTAATTTACTTATTGTGGAGAAGTTGTTCCTTTTTTGGGGACGTTAAACAAGTTGTAATATCCCCTTCCTTCGTTCACATACTTCTAGTATGAAGTTCCTCCATGTTGTTTATATCTTGGTTCCTCACACATTATATCTACTCGGCTCAAAATATCGTTTGTGCCACGACGTACAAATTATGAGAAAATTGTAGTTACTGTAATGACTACCGTAATGGCCCGTAATAATGTGAAAATGCAAATCACTACAATATACGTGAATAGCCTCTTTCGAGTTTACTTTGAATTGGTCGGGCGCTGGTGATAGTAATCTCCTCCCAAGCAGTGTACCTTACTTAGGTTCATTTACTGTCACTTTCCTCAGACACATCCTTGTATGTGGCCATTGCGAAAACTTGCTTTTTTGCAGAATTAATTTTGATCTTTGATGCAATTTTACAAAAGCAAAAGTGAAATGTTGGCTAACTTTCATGGAGACTTAGAGTTCATTATGTTATGGGCGATTTATATCTGTGAAAATATAAACTTTCCAGTAACCACACATTTAAGTCATTTTGTAGAACTTTATTAATTGGTCGGTAAGGACAGAAAATATGTGGCGTGGGAAACATTGTAGTTCGTTACATTATGAATTGAACAAATTTACAATTGAAAGAAGGTAAATACAGATCCAAGTATAGTTATTTATAGTTTCTATTACGCCAAGAAAAAAAACCAATTGTACATGTTTTTATACTGCCTAAAGAATTCGTAGTGTCAGATACATTATATACAAATTCGAAAACAAAATGAACATTATAATGGAATGTAACATAAAAAGCTGCATATCACTTTACATGTTGTTGGTTTTTGAAACAGGAAACCCACAGTGGATAAGGCTTACGTAAACGAAATTGCCCTCCTCCACACTGAACTCACCTCTACACAGGGTTGACTACATATGCTCCAGCCCAAAAAATATTTCCCTCCCGGGTTTAAAAAAATCGTTAGAATTCTTAAAATGCGTAAAAAATTGTTTTCATGATTTTTTAATTATTTCCAGTAATATATAAAAATTATTATTTATGCACCAAAATACTTATTGAAAACTCGCATTGAATCATAACAAACGCTTACAAACGAGTATGAAACTGACAATAAAATACTTCAACTAACAACTTCATTTGTTAAAACGGATAACTCCAATTTTAACATAAACAAATAAATACCAAGTTATAGTATAAAATAAATTTACAGTACAATACAAACTTGTGCAACTTTGCAACATATTAGGCATTTGTTGTTTAAATACCCAAATATAGTAACAATAACAACAAAGTATGATACCGGTATTGATGTATATCTTAAAAATGGGAGGTGGGGTAATCCTTAGTCGCGTCATACACGTATTTTGCAGAATTAAAACTTTGTAGTTGGACTGTTCGAACGATTAAAATCGGTATTTTATATGAACCAGATCTATACGAATATTTTCCAATTAACACCCCACCCCTCCAAATCAAATAAACCCAAAAATACCTCCCCCCAAAAAAAAACTGCCCACTGGGTTGGGCTTTAAAAAAAATCTGTTTTCCCCCCAATCCTGTCTCTATGAGAGGAGGAGGAGGAGCGGCTGGGTTCCCAGTAAAGCACGCTGCGTGACTGCCAAAAATTACATCGATCGCCCTGAGCGGATTACAACCGCCCTCGCCTCGTGTAAGTTACAGCCCAGCAGGTCTGGCGGGTGGCCTTCGGTGGTCCGGAACGTGGTCACGGCGATACCAGGTTTCAACTCAACTCAACTCGCGATTCCAAGTGCCAGGTTGCTGCTAAGGGGGCTGACGAGTAGACCAAAACGCGATCAATTAATAAACAAATTAATAAATAAATAAGTAAATAAATACATGAATACATAAATAAATAGATAATAAAATTATAAAAAATCCCTCTTTTCTAAAAGCGCTCCCAATCTTTAAAAAAGGGTCATCATGATTATTAAACATCTTTTACCTAATTGAAAAAAATAGTCGTATTGTAAAGGAATTTGTGTGAATGATTTATTATTTAATGAGAATGTCCAGACGTTGAATGAAGAAAATGAATTACACCAAAATGAAACCAAATCAGTGTTTAATTCGAACAACAGAACCCTCCTCTCATTTTGAAAAAGTTCTTAAATTATTCTATATTATGTTTTGTCGTAAGTATTTTGTTTGTGACGTAATCGTTTAAATAAAAGGTTTTTACTTAAAAAAATAATTATTACTGAATTGGAAATTTAAGTTCGAGGTGTTTTCCTTGATTGGAAAAGACCTCTTTGAAAAACAATAGAAATCCATTTATTCAAAGGAAATTGTCAGAATACATTTTGGAAGAAATAAACAACGAAAATGTTGACCTGTTGAAGGTGTCTAAACTTTTTTTTATGTACTTTGTGGTCTTTACCGTTTTCTGTTTCTTAATTTTGTAAAGTTCATTCATGAAAGTAAGTTTTTCTATGTCCGTCGTCTTGTTTAAAAACATTTCGATCATTATGCAATCGTCCATATTACCATTATTAATAACATGGTTTTCCATACTCAAATGCTAATAGAGTGAGGTACTTTTCTCTTAAACGCTATGCTTGGAATAAAACATCTAAAAGTGTCTAATTTTGTAGATTAGGGCATAGAAAACAAAACTGTTGTTCCATAGGAGACATTAACGCCAGGATTTCATGCTCTAAAACACATCGTTTCCGAGTTCTGTAGGATCGTAGTGTTGCAACGTGTGGCGGGTTGCATCTGCATCCTACATTATTTTATTGAAATGTATTATACAGACGTTTTAGCTTTCTGCTCTCCTTTTTCATATAAACTTTAACAATGACAAATCTTACACTCCTTAAAACGGGTACACATTTTTCTCTGCATATATGTGTACCCGTTTGTGTGTATATGTGTATACTATATAGATATCCATGCATACATACATACATACATACATACATCTACTGTACTGCAGACTAAACCTCAGTCGCCGCATGGCGGGGCGCTGGCGTCGCCGCGGCGGCGTTGGTGGTCGTGTTGGGCGTGCGGCGCCGGCGGCGGGGGCGGGGCGGGGGCCGGGCGCACGTCTTCCCAGGGCCCCCTGGAACAATGCGCGGAGCAGCGGGCCGTGACCGCAGGGCGATGCTATCGCGGACGGACAGGCGCTGTGGAAGTGACCGGGAAGTGCAAGGACCGCGGAACAAGGGGCACGCGATTTGCGGCAGCCGCCACCGCCGCCGCCGCCGCCGCCTAGGCCGACGCTCCCAGTGCCCCCGCGTACACTCTCAGACGACGTGGGCATCTTTAAAGAGGCCGTTCAAAAGTGCGCAAAATATTGCTATCGTAACTACCCCTCCGGAATTCTAACAACTAAAGTACTTGCTCCCAGACACCCATGACGAATGTTCACCTTCGAACACTTCCTCGATTAAAATTTAGTTTTTGGTACGTCAAAAAAAAAAAAAAAAANAATATTGTCAGAGAATGATTTAATAATAGTTACCCACCCGCCAAACACTCCCGCCCACTCCCTTCACTGTCCACTGTACCTCACACGCTGTACCAAACCACCCACGCCACTCCATTGTCCCCATCCCACTTCGCCCCTCCAACATCTTCCCATTCTGCCTAGGGCGCCTTACCCACCCATCCAGTATATACTAGGCTGTCCGTAATGCATTACGCCATGAGGAAGGTCGCAGAATGCCGACCGAAACGTCGGCACCTTCGCCATGGACACGGCGTCGCCCGGACAGCCTAGTACATACTGACTCGGTCGCGGAAGCCTACGCTCTCACCACCTATCCATTCCATTCCACCCCTCTACTTCGCCACGACCGCGGCCCTCTTTTGCGCCCTCGCCACCCTGCTCTTTGCACTCCAACCTACCCACGCTACTCCATCCCGCCCACGCCTCCCCGCCCCACCTCTGGCACTCCACCCATTCCCCTCTCCCGCTGGCCATCCCTCTCCAGCCCTCCAGACCACCACACTCCATACCGTTTTGCTCCACATCACTCTATGGGGTCTATCCCACCTTGCTTCCACCTCGCCCAATCCCCGCAGCACATCCCATCAGGCCGCCGCCTTCGCCTCCCCCTACCGCTTTCCGTAACTTGTCTGGAGGCCGCGAGCAGAGGTGTCGAACGAGGCCGTCGACAACAAGGCACAATAGCCAATTTGGATGACGGTTCGGCAGCGTTGCAGGCCCTTTTAATTCGTGGAATGCAACAGCCATTGTGGAAGCAGATGCACAGTGTTTCCAGACTCTGAAGTCACTGAAAAGTAGTTTAGTTTTCGTTGGAGATTTGTACTTTAAACTAGAAATTGTTTTCATTGTAAAAATCTTGAGTCTAGGACATTTTGACTTGCCAGACAATTTGGGGTAGCACTTTAAATAAAAGATCTGTTAGGAATGCTTCTATAATGAAATGTTTAGTTACTCTCTCGTCGAAGATGTTTTTATTCAAATATTGGAATTGGTATGTAATTAAATATGATACGAAATTCATTAGTATGTTTTAAGCCAATATATTCGACGATATGAAAGTATGTCTTATATTTAATCGTGAATGCCCACATCACGATTGTCATTATACATTCATAACAGTCACATATGCTGTCAAAATATCAGGAACTTGGAAAAACTTAAGATTGAAAGTAATTTTTGTATTTAAACACGGAATTAATTGTTATTTATTCATTTATTATCAATCGTTGTCACTAATCATTCATGAATGTAGTTTCGAATTTTCGCCTTGATTAAAATGTACTAAATTTGAAAAAAAAACAGGTGGTTCATCGCTAAATAAATGACTTATCGAATCTTAATTACTAATTACTACTTTCATGATAAAAAATAAGAACAATTTTATTTATTTAATGTCAGTAAAGTGTCAGAATTTTGAAAGAATGTAATTTTGTTTTTTTTCCTCCACGACCATACGTCATTCTTAATGCTAACATGGTAACAAAATATCTTGATCAGCGACTGGAAAATACGGATAAATCGGTCATGTAGAAAAAAATGACAAACATCACATTATTTAATTATTCAGACTATGCACTTTATTAGTTACACTGAGTGAAGTTTATTTTCGACTAGTGTTACCATTTTAAAGGAATAGAAGCAAACAAATCGAACATTTATTGAAATGGTGAATGATTAACGACCACAACAAAACATCATCAGCAAAACATTTTAAATCCGTGGCCCTAACATTACGACAACCCAGGGCGGACCAGCCTACCTATCCCATATTCCATCGTCACTGTCTCAATGTCCCACCGAGGAACACCTGACATTCGAACCCAACCCTAATTCAGAGCGATTGCCGATGTCGCCGTCTGCGCAGGCCAGGCCGGCATGAATGCCGAGGAGAAGCGCAGTTTGTTTGCGTTTAGGCGAGTTTTTGTGGCGGTCGCCCGACTGCGCGACTGACTCGGGCGGCGGCCGAAGAAGAACAGAGCCCGCAGCCCCCGGGGGCGCCCGACGGAACAAACGAGGGCCGTTGGCGCGGATAAAAGCGAAGAATAACAGCTCATGAATAATTTCCGGCAGCGGCGGGCGCGGGGAAGAATTGCGCGCTTTTTTCTCGTCGCTCCTTCGCGAGGCGGCGTTTGAATTCTATCGGGTTCGCTGCCCTGAGAGTTGTTTGCGCGGGGTGCAGAATCCAATGGAACGCCTTTTTTTACTTTGCGCTTTTTTATTTTTTTATTTGCTCCTCTGGCCACTTTCTGGAACTCTCGAACAACTTTGTGAAGAAAGCGCCACGTTGAAATTGGTTGCTTTCGTTGGGGCTCTTGGATCAATTTTTTTAAATTTAATTTTACTTAATTGTTAACTTGGTACAGACAAAAGGAATGCGTAATGATGGATGAATTAATAACATAGTGTGTATAGTTTACAATTAGGCCAACTCGCACTTGGTTTCTATGAACATATTCTGTTCGTTGACTGCGATAGTGGCACAAATCAGATGTTGAGCTAAATGAGTTTGATGTTTTCACCTTATATTGAAATTCATCATTCCTGCCTTCACACGTCTGCCATTTGCTGGTTGAACAATGTTTACTGCTTGATGATAGGCCAATCTACAAGTATGGAGAGTGCATTAACTCAAAATTCGTATTTTTTGAATTGTGCCACTGTTGCAATCCATGAGGGATTTGTCCAATTCCTCACCAAGTTCTCTTTACCCGTTGTTCCTCTCCGTAGCTGTATTTTTTCCTCCTTGTTGACTGTTCTCATGCAAATGAAGTGTCGGCAGAGACAGTGTGTGGAATGAAATACACGCGGATGTCTCCTTCATCTTCCCCGAGTTGATGCCGTCGGTCGCTTGTCTCTCACGAAATCCCATCCCCGTGCTCGTTTCCACAACTCCAGCAGCCCGTTCCTGACGCGCGGAGCAGCCGCTCCGTGCGGGAGAACTTGGTTGGCGCCACTCTCGCTTACAGCGCCATCTGGGACGAAACGCTAACAAACGTCGCCCTCTGGAAATTACTCGAGAACTCCGTCAATCTCTGATGCGACGCTAACTTCCCGTCCTCGCCCCTCGCCGGCCCCGTACGCCTCACCGCCTATGCTCTCCCAACGGCCCCTTTGCCCGCTACTCACCGTCCACTGGCTCTGCGACGCCCTGGCTCCTGACAGTCCCTTACCAACCGTCTCTTTTTACCTTCTTCTGTTGCATGAACCTTTCGTTTGTGCCATGCGAGGCTAATTTTATTTGTATGTCTTTATTTAATATAAATATTAATTCGTTTGTAAATAGTAATGCTTTACTTTCGAAGAATTCTTCTTTTTGTTTCCGTCTGTTGACTGTTGTAACTTAATTTTACTTTCCTTCTGTATCACACATATGCAGTCTTTTTTGTAAATATTACGTTCCACCATTCGTCGCAGTCATTTGTGTTGCCACTTGTTCTATATCTTGTATCTTTGCCACAATTCTTCGTTTTGCCATAATTTTTCCTTAGTTGTCTCTGTGTTTTCGAAACCTCATCTTCGGAAAGTTTACGACAGCGCCTACTCTGTCTCTGCCTGTCTGTCTGTCTGTCTGTCTCTCTCTCTCTCTCTCTCTCTCTCTCTCTCTCTCTCTATCTCTTTCTCTCTCTCTTACTATATCTTTCTCTCTTTCTTTGACACTATGGATTATAATCATTCGGTTGGTATTTGAGGATAGAAGTGAACATTCTCAAACATTTTCCCTATCTGCTTTTTTTATAGTGTACTGAATTCTCTGCATTATATTTTCGTCTTCTTCTACTTTATACTTTTCACCTCTTCCGGTGACACTCTCTGATTGAGTTTGTCTTTCGGGAAGTTCCACGTAGAACGTTTTGCTCTCGTGTCAATGTCTAAGGCGTTTCAATGTCTAAGGGACTTCAGCAGTACTGCGGAGATTACGAACCGTTCAGTTGATTAGAAGATGACTAACGTTGAAAGTGGGAAACTGCAGAAGTTTGGTTTTAGAAAGAGTTTGTTTTCCCAAAAAAGCCGCTTCTTTGAGAATGGCACCGCCATTCGTGACACGCGGGTGGCACCTTCTGATGCTAACATACAATGCTACCTGAACATTGCGTCCACCGGCTGAAGTGGCTCTACTAATGCCACTGCAGTACCAGTGGTCCTGACTGAGGTCCTGAAGTTCAAGACTGGGCAGTGGTAGGATTTTCCACAGTAGCTACATAGCTATGTTGAAATTCGCCGCTGCCTGGGGGAGAAAATTCACGCCCGGCTACTCCGGGAATCCACTTCCGTGGATTCCCCGATCAACACCAGGCGAATGCTGGAGCAGTACACTAACAAACAGGCTCGCACCGGACCGCATGCAATCTTTCCTTCCTCTTCCTTTCCTATCCTCATCCCATACTCTCACACTTATACTTACATGCACCGTATACGTCGTGAGTCCAGTCAGAAGGGGTTAGAGGTTGTCCCGGCTGGGAGCGATGTCCTGCGAGTGTAAGGTACGTACGTAATTGGGGAATACCGCTCAATCCGCGGTATAGGTCGGCGCCAGATCTCGTTATTCAGTGGGTGAAAAACACCACCACCTCTCGTTATTAAAATAAAATTTAAAAAAAACTCACTGCCCAACCGGGATTAATGATCATAGCAGATCACTCGCCTGGAAATACGAAATAATGAATCAAAAACACGGCGTGCAGATCTTAGTTCGGTTCTGGGCGCCTGGTAGCGCATACGCCCAAGAATCTTTCAGGTGCTCACCATCAGGAGCAGTGAGGTATGAGAGTTGTCGCTTTTGGGCTTCTTCTGTAACCTCTAATGGTAATTTATATTTATTTTAAAAAATAGATTAGGCTACGGAAAATACGTCGCCCTCGTCCCGCTCCTCTCAGCTGACCGAGACGCATCGAATGACACATCACTTGCCCTAAACGGTGGACAGGAATAGGTCCAACAACGAGCGATGGTCGGTCGAATGTGCACACGCAGATTACTACATGTGGAACTTATAAGCTATACATTTACCACTCCCAAATTTCATCGCTCAAGGATTTTCAGCTGTCATGAGAACGTGACCTTATTCAAGCTTGGTTTCTTCCCTATAAAATATGTCTCCCTCGGGTCCCAAATCTGTGAACGGAGCTAACGGGCGAGCGAGCGCGGCGCCGGAGCGGACGCGGTGAGGGTGCGAGGGCGGTCACGGGGCCAGTCGTCGAGGCGAGAGCGAGGGCGGGGACGGGTCCTGGGTGGGCCCGAGGGTGAAGACGGGCCGTGGGTTGGGGGTGGGCGCGGGCGCGGCCAAGGTCAGTGCGAGCGCGAGAGAATGCCGGCGACGGGGCTGGTGGCGAACGCGGGAGCGGACGCGAAGACGGGTCGTTGGCGGGCGCGAGGCCCAGGCATGGTCGGGGCGGGACGGTGTGGGCGGGCGCAGAACCGGAAGATGGCCGAGGGCAGGCGCGGGGACGCGCAGCGGCGGGCCGCGTGGGCGAGAGCGAGGGCGGGACGGTCGTGGGTGGTCCCGGGGTGGAGACGGGCCGTGGTTTGGGGTGGGCGAGGTGGCGGGCGGCGGCGAGCCGGTGGCGAGCGGAGAGAATGCCGGCGGGGGGGCCGGTGACGAACGCGGGAGCGACGCGAAGACGGGTGTTGGCGGCGCCGAGGCCCAGGCATGGGTCGGGGCGGGGACGGTGTGGGCGGGCGCAGAACCGGAGATGGCCCGAGGGCAGGCGCGGGGAACGCGCCAGCGGGCGGCGCGTGGGCGAGAGCGAGGGCGGGGACGGGTCGTGGGTGGTCCCGGGGTGGAGACGGGCCGTGGTTGGGGGTGGGCGAGGGGTGGGGCGGGCGGCGAGCCGGGGAGCGCGAGAGAATGCGGCGGCGGGGGCGGTGACGAACGCGGGAGCGACGCGAAGACGGGTCGTTGGCGGGCGCGAGCCAGGCATGGGTCGGGGCGGGGACGGGTGTGGGCGGGCGCAGAACAGGCGCGGGACGCGCAGCGGGCGGGCGCGGGGCGAGAGCGAGGGCGGGACGGGTCTGGGTGGTCCCGGGGTGGAGACGGGCCGTGGTTTGGGGTGGGCGAGGTGGCGGCGGGCGGCGAGCCGTGGCGAGCGCGAGAGAATCCGGCGGCGGGGGCCGTGACGACGCGGGAAGCGGACGCGAAACGGGTCGTTGGCGGGCGCGAGGCAGGCATGGTCGGGGCGGGACGGGGTGTGGCGGCGCGAGATGTGGCGAGAGCAGGGGCGGGGACGCGCGCGGGCGGGCGCGGGCGGGGGCGGGGCGAGGTGTCGGTGATGTCACCGGCCGCGTACGCGCGCATGTTAAGGCGTTCGCCGGCGCGGCCTCTTCCGGGCGTGGCCGCCACGCGACGCGACGCGACGTCTGGATTAGGGCGACGCACGGCGCGCGGCCGCCTAGCGGGATCTGGCCTTCCGCTGTTGCGCGGGCGGCGCGGGCCTTATGGGGCCACGATTGCGCTTTCGAGAGATGTGCGTCACACGCGACGCGCGACTGCCCAGGAGGCGCGGTGGGCGGTTCACCGGCGGTGACCCACATGCAGTCACTTCTTCGCCAATTTGGTGATGAAAAGGGTGCTACCAGAGAGGAAGGACTGTATCTTGCCTCTATGGTTCTTCCCATGACGTGGCGTTGCTGACTGATGGCGCTACAGTGTAGTTTATTGAACTCTGTCCTAGTATGTAGATTCGTTCAGTACTGGCAATATTTTGAGTGCAAGAAGAATGGGCCAATCGAGAGTAAGGGGGGAGCTCATTGCCGATTCCGAAGGTGTAGACTGAGAATGGGAAGGATTGAGCAGCCCATGGCTCGTTATTTATAGTACTACTCCGTAATGTACTTGAAACGTATCGGAGGAATCCAGTGAAACAATATACCTCTGGACCTGTCACACAAGCCGTGTTTGATGTTGACCACGCTTCATAACTGGTGTTGACTCTTTAAGTCCTCCCTTTCGACAGAGCTTCAGATGTGGACTCACAATTTCTTGTAATAGCGCATCCTTTCGTAACGTGCCTTAATTCGCGAAATGGTTGTGAACAAGGGTGCTACCCACGAGAACGCGTTAATTTCTCAGATAATTCTACAGCTCATCTCATTCCGCTCTGCTCTGATGTGTACTTACTTTCAGCATTGATGGTATTTTGAATGCTTGGAGAATGGGTAGTATGGCAATGAGGGAGTAGCTCATTGTCCGTCCTCATTGATAAGCATGAGGAAAGGAAAGAACAATTAAATGAACAATCGCTCTCGTCCTATGGCCTGTTGTTTCCAACTCTAGTCTGGATTCTGCTTGAAATGGATCGGAGGAGAATCAGAAAGGAACGAGAGAAACGACCAACAGCCTGCCTCTAGAATTCTCCAATGTTCATCAAGGTAGTTGTTGATATTGACCACACTACAAAGCTGTGACTGTAAAGTAATTATTAGCTGTTTTTCGAAAACACTTGCAATGAAATAACGCCCTTTCTGTGTTCCTTCTTCATTCCACAAAAATGTGAAAGCATCGTATGTATAGTGTTTCTTCTATATTTTTGAATGTTTATAAATTCTTCAGAAAGAATCGCGGCAACAATTGATAGCATCGGTGATATCACCTCTGATTTCATATTGCTACATTAACGAAGTCTTCGCCTTATTGTTTGGCCTCTAGTTCAACGACTTTAGTCACCTTCGGAGCCAAGTTAAACATTTCTATGCTTGGAACATTCTCTCTGATTCAATATTCTATTCATTCCGTATGCTTGGTCATTATCTTTTCATAACACGGTCGTCCAACAGGCATGAGACCAAAGTCATACGCAGCTCACTAATTATTCTCAAAGTGGGCACCTAGCTGAAAGTTTCCACTCTTTTACTCTCTGTTTAGTTGCTCTGAATAGCCAATCGTACTTATAAGATAGAGAGAAATACTGAGTACCAAACATTTTCATTGAATATCTAAACGATAATGATAAATTTTATTCAAGAAAGACAACTAAAAGATCAACTGAGATAAATTTTCCTGAGAGATTTTTTTAGGTTTGTAATAGTTAGATGTAATGCTAATTCACAGTGCAATTATTTAGACTGCTGTGTATAGATTTTAGTGTAGTTTGTAATATTGATTATATGTTGAATTTTTTGTTCTCATTTACAGACAAAATTAGGGGTAACTAAGATCATAATCTTTTTGGGATTTGTTAAAACTGTCATTTTTGTTATGTCTTCAGGACACAAGAAAAGTGATACTTCTAAAAAGACATCATTTTTTTAGTCTAGTGGAGCAAAATATTATAAAATATTACATTTTATTAGTAGAAATCAGTTAACAAAACAAAATTGGTAAAATAAATAGTTAACAAACCACCCGATGCAAACGATAGAGTATAACGACGGTGGACACGAAATAAACTACTCCGTTCAGAATAAAATTGTTCTCCAGCAAAATGACATTTTTTTTAGATTTTTCACTTTTATTGTACGTTGACGATGCATTTTAAATATTTTCAACTATTAATCATAAATAGTGATACCCTTTGGCCTCTTTATACATAAATTTACCCTTGTCTGCTCATTTTTGCTAAAAAATAATGTCACCTTACAAGAGGCCAAATTTTGTGCGCATTGGATTATAATTACATCTGACAACCACTTTCCTGTACCCGATTAGGGCTGTTGGGTTTCATTATTCCTCTTCTTTCATTAAACTCTTTCCGAGCCGAACTCTACACAGCTCATTCAATTTAAGCGTCGTCCGTAAATTCGATCTCCTTTCTAAAGTTCGTCATGCATGAAAGTCTGTCGGTAAACGAGAGTATTACGTGTTAAGATCTTAATTAATATTCCCAGAATAGAAGTCGATGGTTATTACAAAACGCTGTTTTTTTTCGCATAACTCATCTGCAGCGAGATTACTTAATCTTCGTAATAGACGTTTAGGAGGTCGACTTCGCTAACGAGACTTGCTGGGCCGTCCGTGATCATCTAATCAGAGACGTTGCGATACTTCCGATATACGACGTCCCGGCTTTTGTTTATAATATCGGGGAATATACACAATTCCAATATCGATACCAAACCTGCAGAATCGATAGAGAAACGAAACTATTACTGACATATGAAGTCGATTAATTAATGTTTGGGCACATCATAAGTCGTATATTAAGTTAATTCCATAACTTTATTATAGTTCGTAGTTTATGTTCAAGCCTTGAAAGCTTTAATACAATTACTAGTAGATGCTGCTATTTATTATAAAAACAATATGTCATCGTTCACACGACTTCTCTGTAATATTTCCCTCGAAAAAAGAAGTACGTTCTTCCTTTTAATCAAGTAACTTACAAGATATAGTTGGCGGAATATAAATTGAAACGTAATTTATGTATAATATTCTCGAAAGACCTTGACCTCGAAATATAATGCAAATTAATGGCTATATTTGTATGTATGTAACAAAACCACTCTATATTTTTTCAAAGCATCGTTACTTTGGTTAGTTGTGAGCATCGTTGCCAAATATCGCATGCTTTCGCAACCTCCCTAAACGTGCCGCACTCACAGCGCGCCCAGGCGGTACGAGCGGGCAGCCGTTGCGACTTGGGCGCAAACAGCCATTCGCCCACAGAGCCCGGTTTGCGGAGCTTATGTTCACTTGCGCTCGGAGCTCGAGGTTTATGAGCGAGGCTTAGGCAAGAAGAGCTGCAATTTTGCAGAGCATTTCAGTTGCAGATTTCCTTCCGCCTGTTAAAAAGTAGCGGTGCGATGCATTCTGAATATTCCCCTGCGGCATTTCTATTTCAAACATTAATTTTAAAATTGTCTATAGAAATTATTTTCTTATTCTTAAGAACGAGGGGAGGTTAACTTAAATTTCACTTTCAAATAATTTAGTTGCGTTGGTAGAAGCTTCTGCATGCACTGGCATTAAGCGCACGCTTATTTAGTTGAGAATAAAGTAGTCATTTTCACGGTTTTGTGGCTATGAGTTTTGCCTCGTTCCATTTTTACTAAAATGGGTTTTAGTAGACGTAAAAATGGTTTTGAGGTAAATTTAGAACTGAGCTGCTTGTCCCATATAGTAGTGTAAAAAAATCGTCAACGCTCTCAGTATTATCTTCGTATCATCACACTTTAAGGGTTTGTCACTTCGACTGATATGCCCTCAATAGCCAGCCTCAGCATGCGTGGTTATCATGATACTTCTCAAGTACGAAGTTTTTCAGCAATGATCTACGTTTTCGATTATACAAAACCGTACCGTATGAAGTGCTCAATGATCTTCATTTACATTTCTCCTATTTCATTCAAAATATCTTTGGTCTTTGCTTTCCTCAACACTTTTTCATACATGTTGCATTCAATTAAGTATTCGTGACATGATTTAAGGTAGATTAAGTTTGTAACTGATGCTACGTCAATCTTCAATTGATATTCTTTGTTCGTAAATTCGTATGAGACTTTGCAGCTCGCTTCTTTAATGCAATTCAACAGGGAAAAAGACGATAATCAATAATAATTAAAATTTACGACAAATAGGTCAAAGATGATAGTTTTGACATCTGTGGTTTTAATTAAACTTTGGTATGACCGTCAAGTAGACCAATTACTAGGTGAAACAAATATCACTTCAACACATGACGTTGAAGATGATTGATCGTGATAAACAGGACGAGAATTTCCACTCCCATCATGATGAAACTGGAGTAAATTTGATAGACCTGCACTCGAAAGGGAAATACTTTGTACTAACCAGTAATTCAAGCAGAAATTATTCTAAAAGACAAGGTCAATGCTAGTTATATGCATCTAAAGATTTTTTTAAGTCTTCGGAAAATTGCCGGATTTTGACTGGTCAGTGAATATTGAAAGTAATTCAACAGGAGGCATCTTCATTCATCTACGATTGGGTTATCTACATGCGCTAGTGCAGCTACATGATTTATGACATTTTTCAAAGACGGACATTTTAGACACGAACATGTTGTATTCGTTATCTCCTCTGACTGCTCTTGAAACTAGTGTATTACCGAAGTATATTATACAAATTTAATTCATTGTATGTGAAATATATGAACTTTTCAAACAAATTACGGAAAACAGAATTTTGAATATAACAGGTATTAACGAATTTTAATTCTTCGGCTTCCCCGATCGTCTCTCTCAGTCTCGTCCTTGCCCGTTTCGTTTGGTGTCACATTCACTCGGACCCGTTCACTTGTTTCCGCCTCGCTCACGCCGTCGCCACCAGCTCGAGCCCGCCCGCTCCCGCACCTGCCATTGCACAAGCCTTCCACGGCCCCCGCTCGTATCCCGCCACTCCCTGCCCGCCACAACACCGCGCCACACCCGCATGCCAACCCCACTTCCCACCGTCTCCTTTGCCCACTCTCCGCCCTCTCAGGCCGTTCCGAGCCATATTCCGCACGCCGCACTCGCCCCCCCCTATAATTTTAAAAATCCTGGGAACCCCCGTCCATCCCTCCTCACTCCTCGTCCCTTATCTCCCCTCTCGGATCCTCTTATTCTCTCTCGCTTTCCGTCTCTCCTCCCCCGTGTAAAATTATTCATCTCGCAGCGGAGGCCGGCGGCGCGCAGTGTAACGTCTGCTGTTCGCGGCCATTGTGCAATCGCCCTGCCCCCGCCCACGCCTACGCCCCCGCCCTCGGGCCTGGCCCCGGCGCCGGCCCTGGAATGCGTCGCCTTAGCGTCCGCCCCAGGTGCGCAAACTCGCGATACGGCGACTGGGAGCTTTAGCACCATCTGGCTGCAAACGCAGGGGAGTTTTGGCACGATGGTAACATTTTGCCTTATACACTAGAATTCTAGCGGGCGGCTGTGCTAGTTTTCCATGGTTTTCCCGATCAACACCTAGCGGGCGACTGTGCTAGTTTTTCGTAGTTTTCCCGATCAGCACCTAGGGAAAGCAGGAGAAGTACACTAACAAACGGGCCGGGGACCGCGCGCGATATTTCTTTCCTCATCACTGTCTCCATCTCTCCCCTTACAGACAACGCACACTAGTCTGGAACTTTAAGCTTGTGCGGTTGGAGAAGGGTCTTGTTGGAGATATATGCAGGGAGAAATAAGCCGCGTGGTAGGTCGGCGCCGAATTTCACGTTTTAGCTGGGACTGCATTTACGGAACTGACGACACGTAGTTGACGCGTCCGGAAATATTGAATACCCACCCACGTGACTGACGTTAGGGCATTAACAACGCACCTTACTCGAAAAATAATGGTCTCTCATTCATTACATATTCTCATTCATTTGTATGTCCACGTGGATAGAAGATACTTCATTTGGGTTATAGAAATAGCATGTATTCCATTATTACTGACGTTTTGTCTATACAAGTTACAACTCTTCAAAGCTTATGTAAGAAGAATAGTTAATTAATCCAAATATCTTTTGATTTTGATATGTGGAAAGAACTTCTTAGTTTCACTTCTAAGAGCACATCCGGAAGATTTTACGTTACACCACCCTATTTAAGTTGGTTGCCGTATTCAGAAGCCGCAACGTAAGCACGTGCGTTTTATGGTAATGTATATAGTATTGAAATGAATTGAATTAATGCCTTATTTTACGTGGCGAGACTTACGTGGCGACTAGTATGGATACCATAGTCGGATCATAAGGATCAAACGATTGTAGGTTAAGTTGATATTTCTCGAATCGAAAAGTGATTCTCTCTAGGGTTTGTCAATGGTATTATAAACTACCGCTTCTATATCGGAGAACACGTATTTGTCCTCGCAAGTGGTAGTTAATTCTAAATTTCAAACACGCATCCATTGTAGACGAGTCTCTTAGATCCTTTTTAAAGGAAGGTATAACAATTTCTTCGTCTTCATTTCCGTTCAAAGAAAAGACTATTTTCCCCCAAAGAATATTTCCCCTCATTCTCTTTGCAATTCTTCTCATTTCTTACTTATGTGTACTCTCATAAAGACACTTTCCTGACAGTGTAAACAGATATATAAACATACATTTATTCTTGGAGGTTCAACAACTACCCGTTAAAGTTATCTTTGTTTCCCCTTCGTGTGTTGTTGTTATCATTGTTTGTATGTGTTTTCTGAGTCTTTTTCAGTTTTTAAGCCATGGGTATTTTGTAACATGCTTGCACTGATTGCAGCATAGTTATTAGTAGTATTCTGGTTCTCAGTAGATTCTCTATTCCTCCAGGACGTATTCATAAGTAAACAATAGTCAACATTTACGGAATGTTTTAAAACAGTACCGCAGCAACGATTTTGGTTAAAAAACAAGATTGTGTCATGTAGTAATGGTTTGTTCACGTAGTGACATTTGCACTATGTAGCAACCACTACTTCTATGAAAAACGTAATAGGAAGTGAGGAAGAAAGGAAGTGTGTTGTACTGAACCGACAACTTACTTGTAATATTGCCGGCTTTATACAATGTATAAGGGTGGGTGACCTCAGCGTAGGATAGTAATGGCGTACTCCAAGAAATCTTTGAAAATAATTTCTTCAACGATAAACCGTGCGTGAAATTTCAAAGAACAAATGTTAATTACATTTAAATTAAACGAGAAATGAAATTAAGAAAGAAAAAAATTCTCAGAACTTGTTAACCTAACATCTAACCTAATGTAATAAGAAGAGAAGTTAAATTTTCTATTTAAACAAAAATTGTTGCTGTTCGTGTAATGTCCCTTCAGTTTTAAAAGCTTTAAGAAAATAACTCTACTACGTTACTTCGTTTTAATCATGAAATTTGTGAGCTTATCACATACAGTATACAGAACATATCGCATAATTTGTTCGTACACAGTTTATCTTTGTAGGTAAATGGATACTTTCAACTGGACAATATCACAATAATGTTATGACAATTGCCTTTCTTCTGACTTTTCCCGAAGGAGCTTACAGCAACAACTATTCACAGTGCGGTGCAGTGCGTACCGCGCACTATAGTGCAGTTCACAGCAATGCTTGCCCCCAGTCACCGATTACAAAACGGTTGCCGACAACGAAACGAACACATTCCATCTCGCCAGCGTCCTTGTAGAGGCCGTAGAGCATCCCGTGCGACTGTTGCACGCAACAGGATGACGCTATCTCTTAATTCCTCAGATGCAGCGACACCGGGCGCGATACGGGTAATTATGCTCTTTATAGCGTGTGTTGCGCGCCGCTTGTCCTGCGGTTGGCAATTCGCGAGGGACAATGGAGTTGCGAGGGGTCTCGCCAGAATTCCTGGTGAACGACTGTTGCCCCACGGCGTAAAATTCGTTATGAGCCTTCCTTTACCCTCGGGAACCACGCGGGAGGGATTTCCTGCTGTCCTGGCGTTATTAGCTTAAGTGGTATTTAGCTAGCAAAGGGAATACTTAAAGTGGGAATAATCATAATCCATGGTATATCTTTGGTTTGTGGATTGTTGTGCTTGTCTGTTCTTTCGTCATTTCAAATGTGTGGTTAAAAGCGACTTCATAAAAGTTTCGTGTAGTTGCAGAGCAGCATTAACTTTTGATGTTAAGTGCTGCTTCAAATCATTTATTTAAATTGTGATGTAGAAAGGAATCAAGCATAGTACAACCCATACAAAGTAAAAGCTTGCATACATAAGTGTAGCAAAGATTGTATGCACTGCGTTTACAACTGTGATGATACCATTGACAAAGACTGTTCTTTGTATTAGAAGTAGGGAAATGGCTTTTAGTGATATACAAGTAAGATAAATTGCGATTTACGGTACTAAAAACGGAACTTTTGATCCGTAGAGGGACACAGAAAACTGATTTTAAGGCATTAAGACTGCTTTCACATTGTGCAAGATGAAGTGTGTTGGGGGAGGAGGTCAATGTGTTTTTCTGGTTGCTTGCGTTTTTTTAGACAAGGGTTAATCCGTCGCCATTTCTTAGCGTATTATAAATGTTCGCAGGAAAGGAATCTGAGAAAGATTTTTTCTACTAAAATTGATAAACGTCAATTGAAAGTTTAATCCTGGTTTTTACCCCTATTGTTCATATTTATTGTAAAGCCCGATTTTTCGGGAAGTGTGCCTAAAGACTGCAATTGGGAAGACAGAAATCACAACACGGGCGTTGTTGAGTTTCCCCGGTAAGGCGTTCCGGTTGGGACGTATTAATGATGGGTGGTGACGACTTCCATTAGCGAAACCCGTGAAATTGGACGCGGCGTCATCCACCCGCCGGCATCCGCGGTAATTGCGTGGGATTAGGAGCCGCAGGCGGCCTGACCTACTAATCCCGCGGCGGGTGAGCGGCGCGAGTCGTCCGGCGCGGCGCGGCGCGGCGCGGCATTTTACAAGGCCCATTAGCATAACAGTAGCGACCGCCTCGCGACCGGCAGGTGCGCCAGCGGGGGCTGGGCTGCGCCGCCGGTCGTTGCCCGCGTTCGGACGGCCCGGCGCCACCCATATCCTCGCCTCCTGCCGCCCACGCCCCTCGAGGCGAAGCTCGCTGGGAGGCGGTTACTCGGGTCCGGCGCTGCAGCTGCGGTGAACAAATATTTTTTTTAATAAATAAATAATGTGCTGTTAATATTGACGCAATCAAACGGAGGGGTCAATCTTAACGGCCGACGGCCTTTTAAGGATTTAACAGTCCGGCGTCCGTTAAGAACAAGAAACAACAACAAATGATTTGTATGACGTATGAGTGATATGTTTCTACAAATATTATTTCTTGTTTGTAAAGATTTTTTCTGACTAAAAAGTGGAATGACGAAAAGAATTGAATGACATGTCATCTACGACTCATATTCGTGTCTCGCCAGTCCGTTCTCCTCCTTCCGCCCACGCCCCACGAGGCGAACCTCGCGTCAGGCGGGTCCAGCGCTGCAGCTGTGGTGAACAAATATTTTTTTTCGTAATAATGTGCTGTTAATATCAACGCAATCAAACGGAGGGATCAATCTTAACGGACGACGGCCTTTTAAAGACTTAACAGTCCGGCGTCCGTTAAGAACAAGAAACTAGTATGAGTGATCTGTTTCTACAAATACTATTTCTTTTTTATAAAGATTTTTTCTAAAGATTTTTTCTGACTAAAAAGTGGAATGACGAAAAGAATTGACTGACATGTCATCTACGTACGCGACTCATAATTGTGTCTCGCCACCCCGTTCCCCTCCAGCCGCCCACGCCCCACGAGGCGAGGCGTTGTGAGGCGGTCAGTCGTGTCCAGCGCTGCAGCTGCGGTAAACAAATTAAATTTTTCGTAATAATTATTATTTAATTTTTTATTTTTTCGCGAATTGGCCTTCTCGCGGTCTCGCGATACGTGTATCCCACCGGGGCTCAGTCTTGAATATCGGGGTAGCTGCACGTTACTTTCTGTTGGGGATCTTTATTTTAAATGCTGATCCCATTTTCACATTCCATGGTAGGTAGCCCTGGGGGATGGGATGAAATTGTGATGATGATGATGAATGATGAAATAGACACACAACACAATCTTGCCCGAAGCGGGTCTCGAACCCGCGATACTTTGCTCCGAGACTGAATCTGTACTGCTGCCTTATCGATCTCTGCTATACTATGGAACTCGATCTGTCCACTAGAACAGACAGTTGCATCGCCTACTAGCTAAACTAGCGCATCCTGTTCTTACCTCGAGACACTGCGCGCGTCTTTCAAACCTACTTTCCTCTCTGCGATAAGAAGAATATGCCACGTTTTTTCCTTTATTATTATTATTATTATTATTATTATTATTATTATTATTATTATTATTATTATTATTACTATTATTAGTTATTATTATTATTATTATTATTATTATTATTATTAGTTACAACAGTAGTTCGGAAAAGCGATGAAATATTCAAGAAGCTGGGAGTAGCCTACGTTCTTTTTCTTCAAGCCTCGGTGGTCCTCGGATTACGTCCGCCGCCTGCGACGGACGCTGTCCGCCGTAGCTGCAACCTGCGGACGTCGTGGGGCGGCGCGGGGCGGCGCGGCCGGGGACGTCGCAGAGATCCCCATTGTCCGAAGAACAGCTCCCCTCCCCCTCCGCCTCCGCCCACGCTCCCCACCTCCGCCGCCGCCGTCGCGCTGAGTTCGAGGCCGAATTTAGCTTCTGTGTTCGTGGAAGCGCCGTGAGCGGGAGAGCGCGCTGATGTCACGCCACAGGCGCCCCCGCAAGTCTGCGCGCCGCGCCTCGCGAGGCGGGTGACCGGTGGCAGCGCGTGAAGCGCCGACATCTTCTCTGCACGTCGATTTTCCTACTGTGGATGAAGGCAACAGGGATGCAACGTGGATGTCTACGTTTTCAAAACACCGATGTTTTAAACATATTAAATCCAATGGTTTTAACATTCATGTTTTGTACACAGTATTTTTACTTTATCGATGTTTTCTTAGTAAATTAAAAAATTCCCATAATCACAATTTGGTAAAAGTTAAAATATGAAATAATAATTGTAATCACTGGCAGTCAGGTTTGAAGTTCTACCCAAACGAATATCCATGTTTGGTCACATCGTGTTTTTTTCTTTGTTATCGATGTCGCATCACTGTACTTCGATTTTTTTATAGTTGCTCGCTATTGGTCTCGGTATTGCAGTAGAATGTAGTACGTTACGTAAAAAGACATTTTTATTAGAACCCCCGATCAACAATGCAGCAGAGGCAACGGGGTTGTCACTGAAACAATGCGAAAACATTACCGATATGTCAACTCCCTATCGATCAGTATCACGCGATTAGTATTCTTAGATTTTTCTACAGTGACCGATGACATTAGGTCATTGTTACACATCCTGCCTCATAAAATGAATCTTTTTAACACTGGTAAACACATTTCTGGGGCCTGAAGCCTCGTTCAGAAGGACGTTCGCGAATTAATTAAAAATATTCATTTTATATGACTGGTGTAACAACGACTTAATGTCATCGAGAAACTATAAAAAATCGAAGTAAAGTGATGCGACCTCGATGAGAAAAAAAAAGATGTTACCAAATATGGATATTTGTTTGGTTAGAACACAAACTGACAGGAAAGTGGTACTTTTAGTTATTATTTCATATTTTAACTTTTACCAAATTGTCATTATGGGATTTTTTAATTTACTAAGAAAACATTGATAACGTAAAACATCGTGTACAAAATATCGATGTTGAAAAACATCGGGTTTTATGTGTAGATGTTTAAAACACCGATCGTTTGAAAACATTGACATCGACGTTGTATCCCTGTTGACTTCAGCAGGAATTATGAGGTTGATTTATCAAAAACGATTGCTACTCTGGCATATTGTTCCACACAAATGAAGTTAGTAGTTATGATAAGTTTTTTTTCTGGCGAGTATTTGTGCTCATTTTATTTTACTACTCACCATAACAAATTAACAGATAGGTTACAGCAGATAACAACCATTTTTATAAACTTAAGAAATTATTACTACTAATGTTACTCCTTTGTAACTATGGATTATGGTGTTCTTCACGTAGCCTCAAACTTTACCAAACTGTTAATTATCATTCATTATTACTTATATACTAATAAATAATTTTAACATTCATTACGTATCGAAAAGTGGACATATTGCTTCAGCTTCCCCTCCGTACTTCCTGTAACGTTTCAATCGTAAGTCACAGATTCGTCGTGGACTTCCTTTCGACCGCTTCTTATGAGAAATGATCAACTTCTTCAACAACTAAACTACCAATTTAATTGCAAGACTTCTGCCTTGCAGGTTCACAACTTCATCATCAACTACATCAAAGTCTTATCAATTATTCCAAACACTAATAAGTTAATACTGCTAATATCTTAAGGAAACCTACTAATGCATGAAACTCATAATCTGTGGAACCGCGAAGCCCTCGATCTAGCCTCCACGACCTCAAGAAGCGTCGTTCTCGTTTATCCAGGGCCTTCTAACTTGATACTTCGTCGCTAGATAGCGTCAAATGACAATAACCCATTACGTTACACTCCGCAGTGGCTCATTAACCCATTGCGGCCGCGAACAGTCTCATCGCGCTAGTGGCCGCAGGCGGCGCTTACTGCCTGTTAGTGGTAGGGAGATTTGAGGGAGGTCAGGTGGCGCTCTCATAGCCTATAGGCATGTTACGTAGCGCACACTCCCTGCACACCCAGTAACATGCACATCCCGTTTGCGCAATGTAAGGGCATGGAGAGAACTCGGAAGGTGTTGGACATTGAATATGCTCCATGGTGGTTGGGATAGGCCTTGCCTATTCACAACACGAAAGCAAGTGTCCACGCCATAGGCGGGATTCGATCCTGCATAGTCCGCTTCAGTCTAACTACTGCGCTACGGGACTCACGACAGAGTGCGCTGAAGTAGCGTTGTCGCAAGCGCGGTGAGAAATACGAATAAGAAATAATGTATATGATGGGGTGGTAGAAATGAGACTCCCCAATAAACTATGTTTAAATAAGAAAAATCCCCATTATCAGTAAATTAAAGTATTATTTTAAAATGTAATTTCCGAATCGAAAGTGTACTTTAATTGTTTATTGAGAAATTTAATGTGCGAAATTATTCCGACGATTTGCTGAATTGTTCTACAATAGCTTCAGTTAATTTGACGTGACATTTTACATTATAGAAAACTAATTTCGTTCTTCATTTGCTTTTAGAATGATGCTGCGTTTGAAGTTGATGTAATTTGAGTTAGCACGCTTATTTGCAATGCTTGACGTCCTCCACCTGATTGCATTTTCTGTCGTGATTGCGAAACGTTAAGCTCTTGGAATAGAATTTCATGGAAAATCGGAATGCGAAATTAGCTCTCTCTAATCTACGAAATCTTTTGAGATCGTTTGCAAACGTTGCAGCGAGCAAATTACCTGTAATTGTGATTTTAAACTTTCAAGCGATATCGACTAGCTGACACAATTGCATGCTAGAAACTCTCAGGAAGGAGCAACGTTTTTTATTGATTTCTACACTAAGTTCCAACCATGCGATGGTTCAGACGTCATTTCCTGACCTGTCGTACAGAGATTTTCTTGTATTATCTCAAAACTCGTAAGTGAGTTTTATTCATTTATACTGTTTTATTATGCGTGAAACGTATTATTCATCATAATTAAATTTAATATTTGTAATTTCATTTTTCATTTTACATTATTCAAAGAAACATTACGAGATTGACTTACGGTGTTTCGAGAACCCGAATTTCTTGAAATATCGAATTCTCTTTGTTTTCCTTCATCTATATAAATATTTACTTTTGAGCGCCACGAAACTCGTAATGTCGAATTACTATTCGGTTACTATAAAAAAGGAGACTTTGAAAAATGTGAAACACTGAAATGCGACCAAATAGATTATTCACAACATGCACGATACCATAAAGACACCCAAAACGAACTACTATTTGTAGGTTTTACGTCTGTTTCGTAGATACAATATCCGCGTTAATTTGTTTACAACTATTTCATTAAGGCAGTAAACATCAATAAGAACCATATCCCGGTCTATTTTAAGTAAAAGTTGTTGAATTGAATATCGTATTTCCAAATTGGCGCAGTATCTGAAAGAAATACAATTTTTCAGAAAGGGAAAATATTCAAATTTAGCCTTATTGGAATAGTTTTCTAATACCGTTTAACATAAAAGAAACTATATTTATAATTCACAATTTGGCAGAATGGTTGACAAGCGTCGTGGGAAAATATTCACATGTACGACTAGAAAATAAATAGTATGAAGATGTCACTCTTGATATAAGCTCTTAATCCGCTGTTTACTAAACTAAGTTTTACTGACTGGATACTTTTTGGAACCAATTTTTTATAATATTTATTACCTATTTTTAATATTTAAAAAATTATGATTATATGTATTGAGAATATAGTTGTTCGTATTTGCGTAATGAAACTATTTTTTATTTTAATTAAAATATGTACTAAAATCTAACTATCCCCGAGGTTCCTCATGTAACATGTTTTGAAAATCATTATCCCTTCCTTTATTAGGATCTAGTTTAGAACTCTGTAGCTTTATCTGTGAACCGCCTACCGGCAATTGAATTTGAATTCAAATAAATGTATTTTAAATGTTATAGCTCAGATTTGCCCACAATCAAATTTAATATTTTGAAATAATAATTAAAATCAACACTTACTAAAAGGATATAAAATGGACCTGACATTTGAAGTATTTACTGTATTAAATATTAAAAAATAAAATCGGTATTATCTAGGAATTAATAAAAGCTTGACGAACAAATACATGAACTACCAGAATTATTTTTTGAAACCACAAAGTACCCACTCAGTAAACGGAGGGTTAACTTTCATACAGACTTACAAAAAATGCATGGTCCCAAATTTTGCTGTGCTCATCCCGGTTGAAAATCCCTGCGCAAAGCTCAGCGGCTCCTTTCTTCCCCGTGGGAATCTCTTGACTCCCGGGCAGCCTGTTTGGCCGCTACGTCATGGATACGCGCGGCGGCGATGGCGGCGACTGGCGAGCGGTTGGGGCTCTTGGAAGAAGTTATTGCCAAACCGGTAATGACGTCATCCGGTTTGTTGTTTCTTCCGGCCCCGGCGTCGAGCCGCCAAGGCCACGTGCGCGAAAGGGCACTCTCCATCGCCGCACGGGCCGGGTGGATTTCTCGCAGCTCCAGCGCTCCCTCCGCCAGCCGGCCCAGCGGCGCTGCGAGGCGTCGTAAAATCAGCCCCTCCCCCCCCACCACCATACACACACAGTTTCGTATGGCGTCATGTTTCGCGATTGCTGAAGAACACCGGGGCTGCTCCTCCGAGGTAGGTCTTCAGCGTTTACCGCCCAAAGTCGATGGTTCCACCAGTCGGGAGCTTAGACCATGTCCCGGCTGATAAGAGATATCTGGATTAGGGAAACCCCCGCAGGACGACACTACCTACGGTCGGTACCTGATCACACCAACCAGCGGGGGAAGAGCACCGCCACCTCACGTGATAAACGATGCACCACATTTACGGGACTGGTGACCATAGCAGTTCACTCGTCCGAAAACCTGAAATCAAGCAATGATAGTTCTGTGGAGGAGAAATCATTCATTTCTGAGTGTTCTCGAGATAGGCGATTGTATCTTCCTCTTTCCTTCCCTTCCCAGAGTGAGGAGCCTTTGCCTACTACTGATTGAAGGATGATGGGGTGGGTGATTAAGACGAATGCATCGTAATGACGTATGTATAGTGGATCGGGCGACGGTCAGATGCGATGCACGTTTGTATGCAAAGCGAACCACCCCCTCTAAAACATGGCGAAAACAAGCATGTCTCATTCGGGACTCAAACTGGCAGCCTCCAGCTTCAAGCACGTGGACAGTGCTCCAAGCTCTTGCGTTATTGAGGTCGGCTGTTCCTGTTTTCGGACTCAAAGATGAAAAAAATTGTCACAAACTCTGTATTGTTGGAAAATGCAAGGATAAAATGTTTCGAATTGACAATTCTAGAAATAGTGGGGAAGAGCAGAATATTCCCCTCGATATGCGTTCGCAAAGGTTTCTGATACACTTCTAGTTGAATGACACAATTTGAAGGGTTGGTTTTATTGTTATTATTCCTCCAATTCACGACTCAAGATGAAATGGGTCATTTGAATATAAAATCTACTCCAGGTTGCAACCAGCTTCTTAAGGTGCAGATCTAGGTACTGGCGGTGCCTTTTCACTACTTGTAAATATGAGGGCTGTTAACCATAAGCTCAAAATGAGGGCTGTTACCAATAAAGGATATTTATGTAAATCCCAGTCTTTTCAATGACGTGGGAATCCAGCAAAGTTCTTACACAAGCTTTGCACCTTCTACTCCGATATCGGCATGACCTGAGCTTTTACGCCCCACATCTAGCTAATCTCCATTTCCAAACCCTTGTATTGAAGACGTTTCTCTTCCTCCTTGGTTATGAGTTGTCATTGCTCGACAGAGCAATGTCATAATCATCATCATCATCATCATATTATTATTATTATTATTATTATTATTATTATTATTATTATTATTAAAGACGGCAAATTCATGCAAGCTTATAGTCCTATATATGTATGCAGGTATGCCTCAGAATGTTGAATAATGCACATAACCATATTTTTGCCACCTACAGAAACAGGGAATATGTAATTAAAAAACCGACTACATATTTTAGTGTTGTGCTTTATCAACGCAGAGTATCACGAGATTTCTGTTATGATTTTGTTAATAGGAAGTGTGTTTTAGTTTCCAAAACATGTTTCCACACCACACAGGATGATAGGCTCATGTTTGTATTTTGTACATTTTTAGTCAGTGCATTCTCTCTAACTGATTAACAGTGTAGAACTAATACCTACAAAACCACGCATATTTTTTTCTGTTAGAGCTATGTTTTGTGTGTGTGACTGACTTTGAAATTGTGTGTCTGTTTGAATTAAAATATTTTTACGTCATATAGTTTTGTCGTGTAACTACAAAAATTGTGGTCAATACAAATAATAGAAATGTATCCCAATCTCTTAATGTCGAAATAATGTCTCCTAAGCTGTATCGAAAAGTACAAAAATTTGTTTAATGTAAATTTGCTGTGTTTTGGGGGATTCGAAAACATGTGTAAAAAGAATGTTCAAGTTCAAACTATCACCACCGAAAGCTAGCGGGTTTCATAGTACAAATAAAATTATATATTTACGTACGCGAATGTGAAAAACACTTAATCCTTCGGTGTAAATGAGAACGTTTGTATGAATAGTTTAAGCTTAACCTATGTCATCACGCAAAGCAGCTGCGAACGTACTGGGAAAAGAAGCGACTATTGAAAAGGCAAATTAAATTATGAATCATGCAACCTTGGATGGGACAGCGCTTACCTATCCAACGCCCTGTAGATTGCTTCACACTTGTGCATGATGGCAGAACCGGACAGTTTAATGGGTACTGACTGTGTGAGTCATACGTGATCTTTGCGGATGGGACTCATTTCTTGTAGACAAGGAGTGAATTATATCAGTTGATATATTTTCCAAAGAGAAATTTACGGAATGCATCTTACGAAAATCGGCACGCAATTGACAAAATCAACCTTCATGAAGTTTGCTTTGGAAGTTAAAACAATTCGTTAATTCTAATTTTTCCTGTTTTTTGTCACTGTGGTTTCTGTGTTTTTAAAAAGTTCGATTAGTAACATTCCATTCCTCTAGTTTTCATATGCGCCTTAAATTCAACTTCAGTGTGGATGAAAAGAAACAGGGAAAATGGTTAAATACGAGTATGGTAAGGACATTTTTACAGGTGATCAACTTCATCTTCGTTACAATCCAGGGTTCCATATTAATTGTACTTGAATTTCTATTATTGTGACTGCATTTCGTTTTTATTCCTTTATACTTTACTGATCTAAAATTGTCTTGTTAAGTCTCTTCACTATACATTTATTTGATCCCATTCTGCTGGTAAGAAGTCCATGCCTGTAAAGCGAACTGAATAAATTGTGTAAAAAAAATCACATCACGTCAGAAAACATCACTTTCTCTACTTCCCAACTGCTCAAAGGGATACTGTGATAATTGCTTGGGACAGTCGGGGCCACTTGCGATCTGTCGTCGTCATTGTGAATGTTTGCTCTGGCCAAATTCACGTGGTGGCTTCTGTACATTTGTACATTCGCCTCGGTCACTCGGCGCAGAAAATGGGGCCTCTCTCATCTTCCGAAGAGACTCCTTTGTGCGTTCCGGTTTGTGTTTTTAAGGGTTTTCACAACTCTTGTTTCATTTTCGTTGGCTTCTCTTGGTTGGCTTTTTTATTTCACAGCCTTCGCGCCTCGTTTGTTTTGCTCTCGCTGATGTTTTGCTTTCGCACGTTTATTTTCCGTGTACGCCCGCCGAGTAACCGTCTTTTTTAAAAACTAGTTCTTTATTCGAATCGAGCGTCCCCCTCCTTTGCGAATTGTCAACCAATGGCGAGCCAGAATTTTGGAGGGGAGTCGTGCGTCAATAAAAGTGGGAGAGTCTCTCCTCACTCTGTATCTCTGGACTTTTCTACCATTCCTTAGTCTGCACTAAATTCATCCATTCGTTACTATCTCCACGTTCTCATGAACAGAAGATTAAAATGGCACAGTCTCATCTCATTAAAAGTAAATGATGCCAACTGGCGATTAGCTATTCTTCGTACGATATTAACTTACGCATGTTCTTAATGGATTTAAGCACCCCCAATCACAGTAAATGCATTACAAAACTTTCGAAACAAAATCTTAAGCATAACAGTAAATGCCCCCTGGCTTGTCAGCAATGAGACTCAACGACCTTGCAATAGAACTAATTACTTCAGTTATTAGGAAACTGACACATAATTTCTAAAGTATTTTAAATCACTTGCAAGGAGCCAGGATCAATCATTTCATTCTGGCCTAAGAAACAGACTCCAATTTAATATTCCTCATCAATATCTCTCACACATTGTATAAGGATAGAATATTTCTTATTTTTACGTGTCTCACGTACCGTTCTATTTTATAAATCTCTGTCATCGCCCTCCATCTATATTTCCCAAATTATTCTCTTAGTAACCTTGATTGAAAGTTTCAGCTAATCAAGACAGTGACAGTAAGTTACCCCCTTCACACTTTGCTAGTAAAACAATAATCGGCCAATGAACTAAAAGGCTTGCTGCTGAACGTTGAATTGTCTTTGTAAAACAAAATTCAATAAAAAAAGAGAGGTGGAGAGAGAGTTCTGGTGGCAGCGGACGCAGGGGTTCTACCGGGGTCTCGCGGTGCTGCCTGGGGATATCTCCTTTTGTCTTCGTGTTTTGTCCCAAGCTGAAGGGTTCGTGTCGCCACCGCAATTCTGCTTCCAAAAACGTGACGCTCGCATCGATCCCGTATAAAATATTGTCCCGACCGGTCTTTGGAATACATGATATCCATGGTCAATGGTACTTCTCTTGCTAGCGTCACGGTTTCCAGGGACTCGTGTGTCCGTTCTCCTTTGTTTTATTTCGGTGTACTGTGGTGATCAGATGAGCTACGAACCTGTATATACAAGTAAACTTTAGAATTGCTCAAATTTATCGCAGTGTGTACTGTTTAATTCCATAGAAACAAAAATATTAAATAATCTAAAAAAATCAATACATTGCAAGGTACCGCTACATGTATCACTTACGCTTAATTTGCATTGGCACTTCGTCTTTGATAATTATGGATGGCGCATAACTTTCTGGAAGAAATATGTTAATGAATAATTTCCTTTGTTGGCATGTTCATGTACATTAAGAATATTTGTAATAGTTTTCTTCTTATCGACATTGAACAATGGAAATAAAAATATGTGTGTAGGACGTATGAGTGATACGTATTAGATATTTTATTTATGTTCTTTAAACTACGTCCATCATACTGTACTAATCAAATGATGGTAAGTAGAAAATTAAGCCAATGAGAGTACTTGTCATATGACGTATCATGTAACAAGTATGGTCATGTTAGAAGTGTGAAATTCGAATGATGCCTAAATCTCCGGAAATATTGGCCATTTGGAAGCTCACCTCCTTCAGAACTGAGTAATTCGAAAGTCTCAACTCTAAATTCTTCCACCCTTCACTAGGGAAGTGCACTTTTTTGTGATTCCACACTAAAATAAATTTCAAAAGTTTGATGTTATGTGAATAGATATTTCATAGTATCAGTATTGTGATCAAATCATTATCGATTATTGCATGTTCTTGAAAGTTCTTTTTACTGCTCAATAGTGAGAATAGATATGAGGACGTTTAATTAAATTTTGAAACTCATGTCACCCATAACATAAAAGTCTTACAATAAGTGACTTACTTTGTATTTCAAGTTTATTTGTGGAATTTCTGTCTCTTTATCTGGAAACATTGCGAGCCATTTGTGTGGGAGGTGAGCAATAAATTGTCTACAAGTTGACGATATAGAAAAATAATGACCAGACTTTTAGAACAGAATCATACTACAAATTTTACATTATTTTAAATTATTTTGAAACGATAGTACAATTATATTATCGTGCTGTTATATTTAGATTCATATAAAACTTAGGGCGCGATCGTGGAAGAATGTGGCACCGCTAGGTTCGGAGTTTCGAGAGCAAAAAGTCAGGGGAAAGTGTCCTATCGTCATTTGCTCTCTTCGCTGGCGAAGCCAATGACGGCGGAGCGTCCTTCCGCATTCACTTTGCGTGCCGAACGCGCGAGCGTCGTGCGTGGGTACTGTGCGAGGGTTGTGATGCTGCTGCAACACAGTGAATGAGATCTGCTCTCCTGCCTTCGCCTGGCGTCGCTGCGAACTTCACAATTCATTCCACGCGTGTTGGTTGTATCGATACTAGAAACATCGACTTCCAAAACTGCTGAAAATGTTTAAAAACAATCTTATGGGTGTGTATTTTTTTTTTTATTTTTTAACTTGATTGGCCACAGTGCACCACTTGAGTCGTTCCACTTCACTTTGTTCATGGTCGACTGTCGAAGGTATCACCTTGAGGTGAGGATAAATCCTCGACGTTACCAATATCTGAATGTAATTCAGAAAGGTGATTAATGAGAGATGGAGGATGATGTTATTCAGGGTGGTTTCCCGTTTCCTTCCCTGATATTGTGATGATGATGGGGTAAAAGGACGAAACACAAATACAACCATGCCAAAGCGGACTCGAACCCGCGATCCGCGGTACGAGATTCGCTACGGGCACTACTCCTTAGCGATCTCGCCACCGGATCCCGGCCTATATATACAGGGGCATTTCTTCCGGATTCACCATCCTAGTAGCCATATCTAACTTCTCTTCGTTGAATGCCTAGAAGAATTATCTGCCTCCTTCTGCTCTAAGAAACTAGAAAAGTGTGCTGTCCTATTACCCTAGCAGCCGGCCTTTTATACTCGCTGGTCCGCCCGCTATCGTGTCGTGACTTATGATTATTTACGAACAGGAATGCAAGAAAACAATTTTTTCCTTTTTCAAGTTTTTCTCAGTGGGAGAAAAGAAAGATCGAATTCCGAAGGGGCCGCTTTAGTCGAAAAAATACGTTTACAAACCATAAGTTATATCTACAAAACTATTCACTTAAATATAAAGTAATACACATATTGAAATCGTCTTTTAATTCATATAGATGAGCTAAAATTAATTATAGGTTTCTTTGAAAAACAGAGTTGACCTCATATGCTTTGTAATTAATAAAATAGAAAGAACTCGAAATATGCTGTAAGCAAGTAAGCCCCTATCAATATGTTACGGACCTGGGTCCAAACGGTATTCTTCGTACTTTCACGGATGAGGGGATAAAAGGGTGATTATGACTAATTGCGTTCCACATAATATATATATATATATATATATATATATATATATAAATGTGTGTGCTATCATGGTGGCACATGTATGTTTTGTCTCCCCGCGATCTTATGTGAATTATGACAATAGAAAATTGATTGAAGATGGGAAAAGTAAGGAAAAGATCCGGGAAAGCCTTTGAATATTGCTTATCATTTTGTTTATTTCAGTAATAAATTTTATGTTTATCGGTATTGAAAGTCTCGACATTTGAGATACTGCGCTTATGATGAGAGCAATATGTACTCCTGTTGTTGATATCGGTGTTAAATTGAAGGACTTGGGCAGTAACCCACACGAGCCACAGCAAGACTCCCACAATTCGTATATGATAATAATCTAGTGTTTTTTCTTCTACTGAAAATGTGTCTCATCTTGTCACAAGCATTTCATAAATCTGAGCAAGACATATACTACGTATAATAGTAACAAGATAATGCACGCTTTCACCAAAACCGAGATATTAACATTTACGAACAACGGGAAACTTGCTGCGGGGTGTCATGTTTCTACGCCAAGACGTTCAATTATCGAACGCAAGTAAGGCATAATCCTAAGCGTCAGCCGCCGCGCCAGGTGGGAGGCGTGCCACTTACATAACGCGGGCGGCGAGGGGGGCGTGGGGGGGGGGGCGGTGGCAGCTGGAATGCGCAAACCGCAGCCCGACCCCGCATGCGAGAGCGTTGTCGCGTCTCGCCGCCTCCCATTTCGCGGAGAAGGCTCGGCGCAAGGTCGGCGCCCCTCTGAGTCATGTGTCCCTGCCGCCGGCCATTCATTCAAATTGCCGCGCCGCACACTGGCTCAAGTTGGCCCGAAGCCTGGCCATAATTGCAGAGGTGAGTGGATTTGGATAGAGATTTTAGGTTTTTGAGGTCGCTGAATTCGAATATCGTAATTAAATTTCAAAATTCAAAATGGTGGCTTCAAAATAGAGGAATTATTTATGTGGAAACAAACAAAAATGCATTATTATATCCCTATATATGATTCTCGAGATCACTGTTTTCGAATGTTATAATGACATTTCAAAATTCAAAATGGCGGACTTTGTGGCCCACCTTTTGGATTTCAATTTTACTGATTCTTGCGATTTCATCTGTTAATATATTGCTATATCTTATAACTTATATGTGCATTCATTTAAACCAAGAATATCAATTATTCTCTTTATATAACAAAATATCGATTTACATTTTTGTCAAATGCAGGCCGAATGATAAGTGTTCAGTTTTCGAGTGATTTCGGAATTTTTAATCCAAAGCCTAAGATGCTGTAATAACCCAAATTATTACAAGCACATGTGACAAACTGCAACTTATTTGACCAGAAAGCACCTCATAAACAACATTCGGTTCCTGAAAAAAATTGAACGTATTGACAATTGAACAATTGAACGAGTAGCAAGTTACAATTCTTCGGTGGGCCTGAGTCACCCCATGTTTTGAGATTCCGTGACCATGTCTGGCCACTGTATAGTAAAACATGAAGTACACATGAATGGGATATACATTTCTTGCTTTTCATACTTCCCTTTTTTGTGTAATATGCCTTCTTCAATTGTTTCGATACATTTTATTTCACCTCCCGTCCAAGTTTTTTTTACCAGATGCTTGAGAAGCGAGACCCACTGTATGCAAAGCTCGCTCTCTGCCCCTCGCGCAGTGCCGGGGTCACTGGCTCTTTGCGAGTCCATCCTTCTCTCTTGAGCTACTTTTCTCTTGATGGCAGCCCACTAGTTTCCCTGGCACGGGCATCCGCGTGCGTCCATCTTCCTTCTCTCCCCCTCACGCGTCGAGACCTGCCCCGGCACGGAGCAGTCACGGGTCACGGGCGTAATGTTTTGCCATGCGCGCGTGGCCGGCAGGCGTTCCTGTTGCAAAAGGCCATAAACCCGTCTCATTTGAGGCCGTATTAAACTTTACTAATGATTGGTTGCGTTTTCAATAGAGAGAGAGAGAGAGTCATTTCAGGTAAAAATATCACATTGTCTTTTCAATTAGATTAGCAAATTGTATGCTAGCTTCATAAACGACTTTTCTGTTGCAAGAAATTAATCATGAAAGGGCATTTTACGACAAAAATGATGACGTATCAGTATTTCACGGTACGGATGATTGCGTTATCACACATTCAGCCAATCGCAGCGAGAGAATCGGGGGGAGGTAGAGGTGAACGGATCAACCGACCACCGCTTTCTCATAGGATATCAAATACCCGAGACCTCGTAAGAAATTGGTTTCGCAAAATCGAATAAGCTTCTCTTAAAAATTTATAATGCTGTTAGAAAAAAAATAGCGCATGCAACTGGTTTATAACGTTGCTTTATTGTATTCGTACAAATCTGAAAACTTGCTCCTAACGTCGCTTGTTTTCAAAACATGTACTCCTGCAAGAATAATGCTTAACATTATAAAGTAATTTTATAAACTACAATTATGCTATTTTGCTAAGAGATGCTTTGTTTCGGGACGACAGGTTTTTGAGAATTTCTCGCCTTTTGTAACGTCTAGAATTTAGGAATTAAAATCAGGATTATAATAACAGACACTCTGATTTAGCAAATTCATAATACGAATGTGTTTTATACCATTTTGAAACATTCTGATAGCTTGATGTTAAATGCTGTTCAAATTTTGTGACGTTATTTTCAGACTATGATACGTGGGCGTCTCCCTGTTCTACGTTTCAATGAGGACTAGCCGACGGCGGCTTAAATTACTTTAATTATTTTGTGGAATGAAGTTGGAAGCGGAATTAGGTGGTTTTCGGGGAAGTTGTAGTGTTCCAATTTGGCGGGATGTGTTTGGAGAGTTTCACCAAATGGAATGCAAACAGCAATGTTGGTTTTTGAATATTATACGTATGCGTTTATTTTTGTTCCTCCCAGGTCTCGTATTCATGTTTTATTTTGCTCCTATTTCTTTCTCTTTTTATATACAACGAATTTCATTATGTATTTAGTTAAAATTATAGTATTGAAACTATCGTACAGTTTCTGTATTAGAAAGATTATTTTTATATTATCTCCTTCGTTACTACGAAAAGATTTAAGTTATTTTCTCGAAATGTACTGCGGAAATTCACATTAATAATGAAAATGCTGAACAATTTCTTCTGAACGAATGTTAAGAATTTCTGAAGCTCACGTTTGATAGCTAATTTAAAATATATAATTTTTAGTGCTATCTTTAAAAAAAATTCTTTAAATGAAGTAGCAACTAAGCTGACTGGAAAACCTTCGGACAAAACTGTGCGCTTCGCCGTTTATGGGAGGCAGATATACTTGCTCTAGTTGTGTAATACGAATACTTCCTCTAAACTTATTTTCACCCCATGGCATATCACACGAAATTGAGATGAATGATAGTTGCGTAGAAAGGATTCGTATTCATTTCACAGTTGGAATTACGCTGAGGATATTCCTGTAGTTTTGCCAAACTGTCAACTGGGGAAAGTTATGCAAATAATCCACGCGTGTTGCTATAATTGAAGAAAAGTGCATTTCAAACCTGTTATTTTGAGAAATAATATTAACTCCCATTATAAAAGTTAAGTCTTGTGAGTTTCAATAATCTCTCCATGAAGAGATCGGACACTTTAATATCGGTTATTATGAGGTTGTCGCTTATCTTCGACGTGGAACCTCACTCAGATTTTGTGTCAGCGTATTCATTTTAATACTCTCAAATGCTTTTCGTTATGATTTGCATCAATTCTTACAATATTGTTTTTATTGATGTGGAAAACAAGTAAATTACTTGTGAGAAGTATCCCTAACCTCCGATGACACTTTTAATTGACACCTCTGCCCTTCTGGCTGGCGGATGAATATACTAATTCGTGGAGGAATACTGTGCCACCCTCTCGTGGACGAAGTGAGCTCGACCGGCGCGGCGTTTCATGGCGTGGTGTAGGCCGCTTCCGCTGCGCCGGAGATGACCTCACGGCGGCCTCGGCCCTGTTTGCGGAGCTCCCTCCACGTCGAGCTCCGGCCGGGCCGCCAGGGCCGCCGCCGCTCAAGCGTTCATCTGCCCTGCCCTGCCGGTCCGCCCCGTGTCAGCGTCATCTGCGTCATCAGACCGTGGTTTTCGTTGGCTGTATGTAGTAACTATGTGGGAGCGATTAACGCGGCTCCGCCCCGCATCTATCAGGGTGATCGTCGCAGTGACCCATCGTGCTGATCTCATTTGCGGCAGTCTCGTGTGCTCAGGTTGGTTTTTTGTGTGCACGTTCATGTTTGGTTGTGAGTGTGCGCGTAGGTCTTGTTCGCTGTGATGGGTCGTTCAGAGCAGTTGTTGTTGGGTCTCCGTGGTCTATACAGCTCCGGCACAGTCGGGGTCCCAGTCTGGTCTGTAAGGGGGCGTCCTATCGCCGCCCCAGCCCCCGCCTTTCGCCTCAATGGCACTGAATTGAGTGCTACCAGCGCTCCCGTGTCCCCTCGTGTGATGATGAGCCCCTTATGCCTGCGCTCGTGAGTCAGCGTGTGTCGGCATCTTCTAGACTGCGCAGTATGTATGGTGATTGTGTGGTACTGCAGGGTTGGTCGGGCCCGTCAGTCCCGGTGCCAACCGCTTCGTTGACGCGAGGTGAGTGGAGCGCGCCATGCTCGCTCCGGCCCGCTCACCTGCTATAAGTCCTCGTCTGACTCGGCAGGTGCCAGACGCATCCCGCCGCGCGCGCTTGCCACTCGGTACTGGCCTCAGTTCGCCGGGTGCTGCACCTCCTCCCCTCATCTGCCAGCGCTCCTATGTCCGTCATCCCGGATCGACGCAGTAGCAGGCTGGCAAACCTCGGCCTGTCGGCCATTGAGCGAGTGCGGCTTGAGCCGTCGTCTATGACGAGATGGAACTTACCCGCGCCCTCGACCTCGTGCCGCGTACCGAGCGCAGCTGGTTCTTACCCGACCTCGCCCTGCTCCACCTTCCAGCCACGTCACGCTCCGGCCTGCCCCTCCCCCTTCCCGCCTCGCTTCGCCACCACTCCCCACCCCGAGCCGCATTGCTTCGCAGCTACCCGTCCCGCCCCTCCTCTCTCCTCCACTTCCTTCCCCGCCGTGCTGCGCAACGCCCCGCTCCCTGGGCTGCCCGCACGCGCGACGACCTTGGGCGGCGGATTCGCACGCTACGCAGGCTGCTTCGGCTTCGCTGCCACTTCGCGTTCTGCATTAAATTAGGATTTCTAAACATGAAATGTGTAGGCTGGTTCAACATTACCATGGGAGCCGTGAAATTGGGCTTCCGTGATCCATGGTGGTGATGGCATTTCTGCGGAAAGAAATGTGGATATCTCTGTTGATTTAAATTATCACAGGCACAGTTTACCGGAAAATCAAAAGGTTATGAAACACTGCCTCACAATAGAATGCATTGTACACATTAATGCAGATTTGTTGCACGATATTGTGTACGTTTCGGCTAATGTCCGAATCGGGCTGCTTTGGTAATTTGCCCGAAACTTCCCCTACCCCGATACTGGGCTTTATTTTGCACGCCATCGAGCTATGAGACGAATCTTATTCCTGTGGCACTGCTGATCACTTCGCCAGTATTGATATTCGCGTGATGTTCAAACAGGTGAAACCGCCTATTCACTATACTGCAACGCTGTTTCTGTGTCAAATGTCTGACATATTCGAGTAGGGTATATAATCCATACGTAAATATACAAGTATTATATAAATGTTACCAACATAGATTTCTCAAAAAAAAAATGATGGGAATTATGTGCAATAAACTTCATGGCAACTAATAACATAATAATATTTTTTCTCTTTTGCAGGTGAGTGTCTTTCCCGCCTGATTTCGAGTTTGGGAGTGGTAAGTGAAGTACATTTTTTTAAGTAAGTAAGAGGCCAAACTCTGTCCCTGTCTGGAGGAGAATTCTAGCGGTCGGCTGCTCTGAGTACAACAGTAAAACATTTTTTTTATATAAAAGTATGTGAGTAGAAAAGATATTCACGGTGTTATTGCAGTTACATTTCTTTGTAGAAAAATTGATCTAGAAAATCAACAATTAATTACATCCTTGACGAGCAGGAAAGTATTTCAATAGGTCTTTTTGTCAATTTATAAACAGCAATAGCATTGGCGGCGGCAGAAACCTGTGAATGCGACGTAATTTTTAAAAAGTGTAATGTATAAATAGCACATTATTATCATAATATTTGATAAAAATGAGTGCCAAGTTCGTCTTACCCTATCAGCAAATACTATATTTGTTCATCATAAACAAAGTTTTCAAAAATGCATACATTTAGGAAACACAAAATAGAAAAAAAACTCGACGCGGAAAAGTATTATTTCAGTCATGACGAACTTTTGAATGTTTGCGTACTTTTAATACTCAGAGTTTTTTATACTTCGCTATTCTGGCTTTTGAGGAAATGTTTGAGATACGCTTGTGGAAATCCACCCTGAACAAAATTCAGGGCATAAGTGGATTTGCCTGTCAGTCACAGCGTCTCCATTCAAGGGCCTCTCGCGGATGCATTCACGAGAGGCTGAACTCCCACGGCAGCCTCGTAGGAAAACAGCGTCGCACTCCCCCCTCCTGCGCTGTTGAATGTATTGGTGCCAACCCAAACACTTCCAGCAACGTCACCCCAACACAGACGCATCAACAGAAGTCGAACAAGTCATTCCCCACAGTCACTGTCTCTGCTGCGCTGCTCGCCCTCTGCAAAACCTCAGCTACTGCGTTTATTACATTACCTTTCTACGATGAATAATAAAATTCAATCGCAAATTTGTATCGTAATTGGATTTTCTTGTGTAGGCAAAATTTTTGTATCGAAGCTTTCAAATTTGGGAACAATTTTATAGAAATATTGGAAAGAGCGGGTGCACGAATGCAGATTGAAGAAATAACAACAAACGTAAAATAAATAGAGTTGTAATAAATGTCTATTCTTATTCTGAAATATCGAACAGAACTCCAGATTACCAAATTTTTGTTCTTACAATTATTTATTAACACTGTAATTTAAATACACAAAAAATAACAACATAACTGTAGACAACTGACGCGTCCAGACACACTAATCAATCTGACCTTCGGACAGGCTTAGGTGGCTCAAGGCATCAATTTGTCACTACAGAGGCTCTGACTGGGAGGTTCTAGGATTCGAGACCGCGGTGACTGGATTTTCGATACTAGCTTCGTAGCTAGGTCAACCTCTGTAGCTGTCTGGAGGAAAATTCTAGCTGTCGGCTGCTCTGAGTGGTAGTTTTCCGTGGTTTCTCTGACACAACAGGCTACAGGCAGAGCAGTACCTTAACAAACGTGGCTCCAGCGACGCGCAATATTTTCTGATACCTCGTTGGGGAAAATATCGCCTGAGAGCGTAGGCTTCCGTGGCCGGAGTCAGTATTTACTTGGCTGTCCGGGTGACGCCGCGTCCATGGCGAAGGTGCCGACGTTTCGGTCGCCAAGTAAATAAAATCTCGCTTGCCAACGTGTAGGATGGCGCTGGATCACGCCATCTATTGGGGCAGAACACGGCCACCTCCGCGATAAAAACACACACTACGCGAATGGGACTAAAGACCTTAGCAGTCGACGAGCAAGGAAACCCGAATCAATCGGCATCCACTGAATTCTCAGCGTCAACATTCCGTGGTGCCGTCGTGGCCTCCTGCCTCTGCCGTCGGCCCCTCTTCCACTGCTGCGGCTGCGGCTGTGGCTGCCGCGTGCGTGCGTACGTGCTGGGCGCTCTCTCAACAAACAGGCCGCTGATGCGCTGCCGTGCAAATATTGTGATACGGCCCGCGGCGGCTGCTGTTGTAACTCGCGAGAAGCCAGTCCTCTAGTCGTCCCCGCTTCCCGCGGCCGCCTCGGAGGACCAGGCCTGACGCACAACACACCGCTGAAGCCGACGCGTAGAAGTGGGGAAGTTACGCTCGAATGTTACGGACTCGAGATTGGGAATAATACGATGTACATGTATTTGGTTTCGATTTCAACGATAGAATAAATAATCGGTAAGCCAATGTAATGGGAAGAATCTATCCATACCATCAATATAAGCAATACTAGTGGTTTCTGCAGCAAAAAGGGTGCAGAACAAAATTGCACAAAGTGTATTTTTCCGAAAAGTAGCAAGCACGCTGCTAAAGAACCAAATACAGAATTATTTCGAATAACAATACAAGAAAACAAATATTTTTAAAATGCAGTCCTAGTCTTGGATATGGGGGCCCTGTAACGGGTCCCCGTAATCTTAGTTAAAAAGCATTTTATTTCCTTAAATGTGTTCTAATTTTACCCTTTTTTAACCTCACGATTTCGGGAATTATTGTCATTTGGGGAGGAGCCTAGCCAAAAGACAACTAGTAAATACAGTATGAACATAAAATCAATTGAATTTATTCATTGAATCACTGAAGTTAAAATTTAATTCTTCTTGCAGTGTTTTATTTATTTAGAAGTAAAATGTCGTTTGTAAATACGAAAAGTTTAATGGAAAATGGGGGGCCTAGAAATGTATTTAGCCCCGCACCTAAGGCGCAGAGTAGTGCTCGGTTGGAAAACTCGTAATATTTTGTGACGTCGACGAGACGTGGCCCTCGCTAAGCCTAAGAACATCTTCAGAGGCCTTTTGTGGTGCGGGTAACTTCGTTCTCTCATTCAGTCGGTCGGAAATCCTATACTTAGCGTCTTTGTCAATTCCACTCCGCGTGCCTCGTCTGAGGATTCCCGTGGCACAGCCGTCTCTTTGAGTAGAGCGCAGACGGAGCTTACTGAAACGACGGTGTCATCGCGAGTTCGGGTTTCCTTTCCGAGGGCTGGGGAAACTCCTGATTACGTTCGCGAGTCGCTTTTCCGTGCGGGTAATGCCCTTGGGCTCACGGTTTCATTCTTAGAAGGGGAAATTGACTGGGGAGGAAAGATATGAGTCGTGGGTGTTGCTTTTTCGATGGAATGGAACGGAAGCGAAGAGAGAGGATGAGAGGATGTTGCGGAAAAACGAACGCTCGAGTGTAGACTTCATGTGAAGCGGATTGGGTGCCGAAATTTCCTGAGTGTTATACAGAAGAAGTGATGCGTAGGTGGAAAGATTGGCATAGTTGCAATGTTCATTCTGTATTGCACTTGCTTAATTGCAGATGTTTTGCTGGTCTGATGGAAGAGATTAAAATGTAGTTTGTATGCTAATTTAATTATGCGTTATACCATTAGAAAGCACACATGATAATAAAATATTCATTATAATCATCGATAACTTCGTGAACACTAAAACCTTGTTCTCTTAAATAATTTTGATAAAGAAAAATATTAATTCAAGTCAATTCAAGTACCATCGATCGCAAAGTACATATATGAATTTTCTTTGTTCTCTCTGGCCAGTGTACCCAACACGAAACCTACTGTTCTGAGTGTAAAATAAGCCTTTTTCGTTGGCTAGTAGGGGATATCGAAATGTAAAATGTAAATCTTTGTGTAGGCTCCATAGAGTTGGGGTGACCAATCCATAACTTCAATGCATTACGGAATTGCATCTGTGTAAATACTCTTTATTCCGATGAAACTGTGTGATAAATGCAAATATAATTGCTCTAGGTGAAAGGCCGGATAAGTGACTTCTCTTCATGCAAATGAGCTGGAACGCTCTCTTTGTTTGCCAGCTGGAGGGCGAGAGTGCTGTTCAGGTGGCGGGACTCCCAGAAACAACGGCGTTGGCAGAATGTGCTTACGTTGGCAAGAAGTTTCGTGGAAATTTGCCGACTACTTTCCTTTTGTGAAGTGCTCTGGTGTTAACGAGACTTCGAGGAGATAAAGCCTTTCTCTATGTGCGCGATGTGTGTTTTAATTTACATACATCGCATTGTAAAGAATGAATTGTTTACTTAGGGAACATATTTACCTATCCACGAAACAAATGGCTAGGCTGTAGAGTGTGTAACGTTGATAATCTGCATAATTCCCATTAAATTGATTTTCTGCTCTTACAGATGAAAATCGACTCCAAGCTTTTAAAGTAAGATCAACGTTTTAGGAGGATTTTTATGTTGATTTGTGTACGTCTACCTGATCTTAACTTTTATTAGATCTAGTATTCAGTGTTAATGCTTTTATTGTTAACAGCAGTGTGCACACACAACAGAGCATAATAATTGTAATAGTATACAGAGATGTGAAGGTTGATGTAGACGAGTCGCTACGCATTTAATGTTCTCTGCGAAAGTAAAAGATGCGTAGTTCCAAACCGAGTGGAGACTAATTATGCACAGCAAGCATGGCAGAGCGCTATCAATCATTTCCACGCTGGGTTAAAAGTACTGTCTTGTGAACACAAATAGCTTCTTGAATATGCCTTCTCCTACTTAACGAGAAAAGAAGTTCTACTAGTAATAAGGAAGAATAGGACGGGGGTGGATTTTATTGCACCATTTCCACTTTGTGAAAGTTTCCAAACCTTATTGTAGAATATTGAATTAAAACACCTTGTTAATGGACTGACCTAGTAGAAATGTCGTAATAAACTATTTATTGAGGACATTATTCGATTTAGCTAAGGAGTCGTGAGAGTGGAAAGAGAATTCCCGACGTAGTTACTCGAACAGCTAACTAATACTGAGACTTGATTGGGGATGGACGGGTACTGCTAATGCTCTGTTCTTCTTGGCTTTTTCTGAACTTTTTCCTTTCCAAAGAACGCTTGGAAGGTAGAAAGTACTATTATCTTAATCATCACATTGAGATTTCATTATTTTTTATTTATTATCGAGTGTTTATTGATCTATTGTTAAATTATTATAATAAATAATAATTAAACTATAATAATAAATGCCCAACAATTGGACATATAATTTAATACTAACACATCAATGTGAAATATCAATTAAACTAATATTATACGTATACTTGCGAAGCTAAGTAATATTAGGTGGAACAACAAAATAATCAATTTGGAGCCGCCTGTCATGTTTCTAAATAATTTGTATTTAACGGATTTATGTTATTTTCCCATTCTCTCTTGCACGTATTCTTGGTGATAAAAAGTACTCTCGGACATCACATACTTTTCCTCTGACATAAAAGAAAACGTCACGTCACAGCCGTCACTGAAATCTCATATCCAGTCTCGAATGCAATCTAGAAATCGCACAACTGCAGCCAATGAGAACTTCCATAACCTTCAACACCCGTCGCGACCCGAAGCGCCCCCCCCCCCCATCCTTCCCAGTGCTTTTCCTTTCGTCAGAGCCAGCAGCAACTGCGCCAGTTCATCTCCCCAGCGGCGCTCCCATCCGCACGGGCGCTGATTTAATTAAGGCGCGCAGTTGTTTAATGCGAGCGCGCATTGTTCAGAACGCACCCACGGGGCGCCACTGCTGCCGTCGGCGCGGTGCGGCGGGCGTTGCCACCGCGGCCCCCTGCGTTTCCGTATTCCTTTCGGCTCTAATTACTCCGCTGATTGTTATCGTCCGGGAATACTGCCGCTGCGGCGTCGATCCCAACCCCACTCCGTCCCACACCCTCGCGGCGACTCGGCAGTCGCGAATAAAGCCAACGCTGGAAGCCTTCTCCTTCTTCTTCCCACCATTGGGCTCCGCCCGCGATAAGACTGGTAATGCCGCTTCCGGACTTCCGCGAGAGGCGCTGGCGTCGGCGGCGGAGGCAAAGGCGGAGGAGGTTTTTTGCATACGCAATGGCCGCCGGCGCCGAGTCTTCGCGCGGCCGCATTCAAAGGCGCCGACGCGTACGTTGCGCGGGTTCCTGCTCAGTGCGGAGGTCGGGGGCGTTTGGATGGGCACACGAGGAGAACGATTATCTGCGGCTGTTTGGGTCTTTTAGTCAACCGGTTTTCTCTCGGAGAATGTTTAGAAGCGCGCTCTTCTAGTCTGTTTTAAATAAATATTAAGAAGCTAAGAATAAAAAATAATGGATAGTTTGAGTTCCACATTCGTCAAAACATACAGTCGGAGGAATTAAATGCTACTCTGTTTTACCTATATTCCTCGTTAAAATTGCTATTTAATGTGAATGATTTAAAATATTTGATTGTCTATAATTCTATTGGAATCGAATCCTCATTTTAAAACAGGAGGAATTAATGATTGGCGATGTAAGAAAAAATTGAAATAAGTCATATCAGACACAATGAAAAGATGTATCTCGAAAAGTGTAGGAAATGGACCTATTCCAATATATAAGTGAAAAAATATTTAAGGTCATTCAAGAGAATCAAGAAGAAACAGCGAAAAGATGATGAAATAGCTATCTACAACCAAAAGAAAAAGATTATGGAATAATGTGCAATTACTTTTTATGTTATTAACAAGACATGTAATAAGTTATGTACTTTAATGTGCTTTTCTATTCAAACTATTGTTTAAGCGGCAATCGTTGCTTCACATCCTCAGACTCTTAAACAATTATCGTATTAGTTATTACTCTGCATGAATAGTCAAAACTATTGAATGTTTTATCTAAAATGCGTATTCATAACACGTAGAAACTGAAACCACTTGGAAAACTCCTAGATTAAGCTTTCCCCTCTCCTTCATGAAGATCAATAATTTCAATTTCGCCCGAAATATGGAATACCATTTTGTACAAACTATAGAAGTACAAAAAAGTTACGCAAGAGTCATTTAAGTCATTTAAGTCATTAAGTCATTTCATGAAATATTTCAAGTAATTTTTTTTTCTTACAAAAACTGACAGTTTCCTCAATCCAGTGTTCTCTACAGTTTTTTTTCCTTTCAAGGTATTTAGAATTTAATTTATTCTAAAATATGAACATTTTCGTTATTAGATGTACTGGCTACAAATGTGAACGTTTGGAAAGATACGTATAAATCGAAATAAAAGAAATGAAATCCGAGGAACAAAGTGGCAACAAACGTTAGTAAGAAATAAGAGTCGAAAACCAAGTCAAAGTCACGTCACAATTGAAAAAAGAAGTATGTGTGTATGTATTTGGCATTTTGGGTTGATTGTCCGACATCACCAGCTAGCTAACGATGTCGCCCATGCCTGTATCTAGTTTAATTCCCACGCTTGCGGGTAAGAGAGACATGTGAAGAACATGACGTGTTACCTTCACCATAACTAGCAAACTCCGCTTGCGTTAGCTTTTCTTCGTCCTTGACCGATAATCGAACCCGGGACGTTTGTACGCCACCACGGGAAGTGAATACACTGCGCATCAGCCATCCGAGAGGCCATAAACTAGAAGTACAAACAGCATAAACCGTGTGCGTGCATTTGCACGCTGTTCTTGCCTCGAGTGTCGCCGCTCCCACGTCGATCACAGGCGGTTGCGAAAGGCCGCGAGGCGGCATGGAATCCATAGCCGGGGATGTCGTCGACGCATCTGTGCGTTTCGAAATGTAGCGGCGTGTGTGCGTCTGTGTTCTGATGCGGCGCGTCGAACCGTGGACTGGACGCGCGGGGCGGGGCGGGGGGGGGACGTGCGGCACGCGGAACAGCACAGATCGGGCTGCAGCAGGACGACGCGGAGAGAGGTGCTTTACAGGCGGGTACAAACGAGAGAATCGGCTGAGGTTGCTCAGGGCTTCGACTGATGTCACTGCAGTGCCTCCGACCGAAAGGGCCTGGGGTTCGAGTTCCGGCGGTGGTAGTTAACACGAAGAATTCGGCTGCTCTGGACCAACGGGACTCGAACCCTAGGACCTCCCAGTGAGAGTCGCTGCAGAGGTAATGCTGTCTCTTAGTTAAACTCAGCCGGTGGGAGTGTGATGGATAAGGAACGAATTCATATGATTTTGCATATTTTGGTCCGTTGCTTCAGTGCATAGATAAGTGGAATTTATTGACTTTTGGTTAGATATGACATATATATTAATATGTTAGTGTATATTTGTCCGATATTTCGTGTTGATGTATGATCGTGTAATTATTACCGCATATTTCGTTAAAATAGGGTCTAATCTATAAAACGTTTCATCTTTTCATAGAAGCTATTTATTTGTGAGCGTTCATTGATTCGAAAGAGCTTGTCACAGTGTGCAGGCTTTTTCTGTGGGTGATAAAATACTTCTCTAAATGTAGGATAATTTTTGAAAACATCATTTTTAAACGAGTTAGAAGAAATACAAGACAAAATGTGTTTCACTAAGGGGAATTTTACTTGAATTATTTCTTTCGCGAAGTATGGTAGATTATATTTTTTGCACAAAAATATATCTTTTCATTCCAAGCATTGATTTCCTGAATTTTTAATCAAGAAAGATTTATAGAGGAAATTAATTATTGATAATTTTAGTTGCATATTGAAAAGCGTATTTCAGAATTTTAGATCATAAATGCATATTTTTAAGAGCGTTTTTCAAGATTTTTTAGGGCAGTCGTCTCCCGTGATGGACAATAGAAAGGATGGGGTGGACAGCGGAGGGAGACGAAACACAACGGGACGAATTGGGTGAATAGGTAGGGAGTAAGGCGAGATGGGGTTGAGAGCGATAATGGACAACATAAATATATCAAATCATCAAAAATATATTAAAGTTGCTGGGCGGGTCGGATGAGAGAGTTGTGGAGAGACGAGCGCGGAGCTGGGCGGGGCAGTCGTGGACGGAGCGGAGCAGGGCGGAATGGTGCTGGGCAGATCAAGACCTAGGCGTGCCGAGTGGGAGTGGTGGTGGTGGTGGTGGGGTGTGTGTGTGGAGCGGAGCGATGCACCGGCCGAGGCCGCTGTCGAGTTGAGCAAAGGCCACTGCACAGCGCACAAAGCGCTCCCGTGGGAAGGACCTCCGACTCGTCGCCACGCCGGCGCCTCCTCCAACTCTGCCTCCACCTCCTCCTCCACCATTACCTCCACATATACCCCATCTACACCTCTGCCACTACCTCTATCTCCACATCCACCTTCTCCATCTTCACCTCTACCTCTATATCTTTCCTCACCACCTCCTCCTCTATCTCGACCGCACTTCCACATCCACCTCCACATCCACCTCCACCACGACCTCCACCTCCACCTCTTCTACAGGTCAGGCACAAACTGAGACGCGGGCTCGCCGGTGACGCACAGAGATCTCCGTAGAGAGAATATCGATATTTTTGTCAAAAGAGATATTTGGTCAAATAAATGGTCGAATACATGATAATATTTTTGTATGAAAAAAGAAATCGAACAATTGAAACGGGACCTCCAGAGCCATGTAAAATGAAATGCATGGACGCGATTTTGTTTCTGTATAAAACTGCTATCACACCTGTGCAAGTACCATGACGTTCACCTTTCCCTATTCCTGAACTACCAAGGTCGTCATACGCCTATTGCCCTCACTTACCTCTCCTACAGATGCACTTCGCATTGCTTTTGCCGCTAACTGCATTCGTCTCTTTCACGGCACAAATCGCTCTTTACGCTTCTTACGCAGACATGACATCTGTCGCTCGTTTCGACCCGCTGTCACGGTGCACAGCGAGCCGTCTCCATCCACGATAATCCAACTGCCCCGTTGCAGTTGAGAGATGTCATCATCATCAAACCACCCATTCTTACTGCGCAGGTACCATTTCCTTGTTGCCTGCACCCACTGCTTCACATCAGTCGTCTGATTTTTTGCCTCCGCAGATATCGCCTCCGCTCCTAAGTACCAGTTATTTGTCTAAGCTACACACCAGCACAGACCCACATACCAAAAGCGAAGGCAGTCATTCCAGTCTACCAAATACTTCTATTTTTACTTCATTATATTGACTTTTACTTCATTAATACTGTAACGAAACACCTTAACCAGTCACGTGGTGGTTAAGAGTCTATGGGAAACGGACAATGATGATGGAAACGGAAACATGGCAAGGAACCTCGGACCTTTTGCCACCGTTGCCATCATTACCACTATCAAAGCCATCTTCACTGCCATCGTCGCCTTTACCACCATGCCATCGCCACCGCCGTCATCGTCGCCGCCACCGCCATCCTCATCGCCGTCATGTTTTCGCCAATGTCATCACCAATGCCACCGCCAACGCCAACGCCAAAAATATACGTCCTGACGAATAATACCGCCAACTCCATCCCATTACCAAAGCCATCCCGCCACCGCCAACGCCTTTGTCACCGCCACCGAAAGTGCCGCCGATATCGACACCAACGCCATCGTTACTGACGCCACCAACGCAAATGCCATCGTCACTGCCCACCCCATCGTGACCGCCAACACCAACCACACCTTCAACACGCCACCACCAACGCCTTCGCCAACTCCAACGCCACCGCGAACGCCATCTTCACTGCCTCCACCAACGCAACCTTCACCACCAACACCATCGCCAACGCCAACGCTATCGACACCACCAACGCCACAACCAATCCCACCACGCCATTAGACGACGCAGCGAGAGCGCAGGCCTCGGTGATTCTCCGGGTAATGGGGCGGGAGCCTGGCCTCGAAGTCCGGACCTACCGCCGCCATCAGCAGCGACGCTTCCTGTCGGCTGAGGACGCAAGGTCTCTATCTGATCCCGCCCCCGGGGCCTCCCACGCCCCCCACGCCCCGCCGCCATTAACGGAATTGCGCGCGCTCGCAGGCGGCTTTTCCCTCGGGCGGGGCGCGGGTGGAGAGGTTCCGCAAGAAAGAGAATCGCGAGAGCAGCTCCTGCTTTGATCTCGCCTCTGCGTCGCGTCCGCCACATAACAGTGTTAGCAACAGCCATCTCGACCCGCGGTTACAAGAAACGCTGAATATTGTTAAGTAGAATAGAGCGACGCGAGTTATAATGATCCAGAAGGAGCTCCCATCTTTGTGGCTTGCAAGGACCGTTTCACCTTTGTTCAGAACAGATTCTGTTACAGAATGATCTACATGTTAGAAAGCTAATAATAATAATAATTTCCCTTTCATTCCCATCCACTTCATTACAATGGAGTCATATCAGAAATGTTTCCTCATTAATTTATTATAATTACTGATATGACTATCTTTTAAGCTACTGGAATGAAACAAAGGTCGTCCATCTTAGCTCTAACAAAACTCCATTATGAACACGTTTGAATTTCCTTGCAGCTTACACTTTATTCTTAAAATTGCTATGTAGCATCTAGTGTAGTAATTTCAGTAAAAAGTGCATAAAATCACAAGTTGGCTGAAATCGAAACAAATTTTGAGTGAGAATACGCAGCGAAATTTAAATAGTCATTTTCATTTCCTTTGCTTTCGCGACATTACCAAACGTGATTTCAGTGGATAGTCTGTCATACAAACGATGTCTTTGCACCCCTGTAACTACGTGGCAATTTTATCTAACGTTTTGTATTGTCTTCCAGTGGAAGGTTTGGTGAGTAACCGCATGTATACGGAGACGAAGCTCTTTAATAAGTTAGTTAAAACATTTGTTTCATTTGTATTATTACTCTCGTCTGTCATAATCCCATCAACTGCAAGCCAGAAACAAATGATCCACGTTTGTACGTCAGGGCTGATGGATAACTCCACGATGCGACTCAAACCACAATGATTAATAAAGGATTGGCGATGTTAGGCCGTAGACTGCCTGCGGAGCGTTAAGGGGTGTATATATCCATGAAGTTGGTCAAGCATCTCAAAGATCGGGAGATCAGATCAGGGCCGTCAGACTGCACGCGAATAACCTTCAGGTCGTTTCCACGCTCGCGGCATGCTCCGCTGATCGATGACCCATTCCCCTTGACGGGAGCAAATTTGGAAGAAGTGAGCAAACTTCGTTAGTAACCTGTGAATTGGGCGCAGTAAGCGCATTAAGTGATAAAAATATTTACTAAATTCTTAAAATGCTTTAATGTAAATATTCGTTTAAAAAGAAACATATACATTTCAACAGTAGAATACAGTCATTGTTCATCTGACAAAATTTCAATAAAAATTGTTTCTTCAAAACATCATTGACGGGAAGTAAGTAACCGATTTTGTTTAATTGTGGGGGAGTTCTTGGCTGCTTTCAGTTTTTCGCAGCGACTAAGGTAACCGGGCCTCCAAGCCATGTAGTTTGTGTGCCACCAACTGAAAAAAAAAAACAGCTAAGTTTCTTGTAGTAATAGATTGCATTGAATAATTATAAAAAAATAACACGTATCGAGAACGTAAGCAGAAATGTACGAAATGAACTCGTGCTAACTAATGTACAAAAGAGAAAGGAAGTATAATACATGGAAAAACTAAAATGAAGTAATAATGATAATAATAATAATAATAATAATAATAATAATGATAATAATAATAATAATAATAATAATAATAATAATACATTATTATTATGTATCTTGCGATGTGGGCGTTGCCGCGTATTGCCTAACCGACGAAAGTATAATGCCGTGGCCAACTGAGACCATTTTTTTTACCAAGTTTTTATTTGTAACTGTTGCGCTTGTTTGCCCCATTTGCCATGTGCTCGACACTATACAAATAATCTCCCGCCTTGTGACGCAGGAACTGATTTATTTTTCGGCAGTGGCGTTGGGAGTATCAGTGGATTATCTCATTCAAATCGCCAAACGTCTCCCCACGTAAGTGGTTGAAGTCATAATGAGACCCACTTGGGAAGCCTTCGCAACTTGGTAAATTCGTGTTGCAGGAACTATAATCATGCAATTTTCTTGTCCTAATTTGATGCCTTCTTTACACGCCCCATTTTATAATCCAACTCACCGTCTTTAGTGATAGTATTTAAATATATATTTTGAGCTTAACTACCATTGATATTTCCGTGACTTTTATTTTTATTGTGAAATATCTAAGTAAATTGTATATCTTTTTGTAACTCAAGACGATGCGGAAAATTTATTTTATGAATGTCACTGGAGTAGCGTTCCTGGCAGGATTCATTTTCATTCAATCTGGTATAATTTCTTTGTTGTATATTTTATAATGTATATGTATGAGGATATAGACCACTTTAAATAAAAGTGCATTGGTTGAACTTTAAAAATGACTCATTTTGGCGGAGGAATTGAAGATTTAGCATTGTTGTTGGAAAATGGACTTTATGGAATTGTATTGCTGAACATATGGCATACCATATACATTGTCCGTTACCACCTAATTTTAAGCCCATTTTTTTGGCATCAGCAATGAAAACAGGATTTCTCAACATAAGTTTGTAATCGGAAGTGTCGAATGGCATACACATATGATATATTGCCCATTAATTGCTTCGGCGCACATTATTATTGGGCTGTATGTAGAGCTTCGCCTATCAAACAAGTGTCTTAAATTATGTGTGTACAATGCAAATCAGTATTGTTTCCCTGAGTTTCCGATTCTCTGAATTCATTGTGGTTTTTGCCTGTGGATGATTAAATCTCACTTAACAATTTACTTAACACAGAACATTAAATACTTACTAAAACATGATATTTTAATGGCTGGGAACTGAATATTTTATTTTCGATCACTGGGTTCCGTACGTTAACGCAGACATCTCTGCAGCGCAGTGCAGCGCATCGTAAGATCCATAAGAAGCATCTAGTACGAAGTAGTCTCTTGTGGATTGGTGCATCGCGTTCGCCTCGCCACGCCACGCGGCGTCGGGAGGCGAGTTCTTGAATGGACAGCTCCATTCGCGTGACGCGGTGACGCGCGTATCGCCAGGCGGCAGACGGCGCAGCGGGTGATCGACCGCAGGATAATTGTCACCGCCTCCGCCGCCGCCGCCACTGGTGCGCTGACAGCTCGCGGAAGGCAGA
>BOPP01000076.1:4162173-4178510 GCA_017312745.1 Gryllus bimaculatus | reverse complement strand
GGGGGGGGGGGGGGGCGTCAATTGAAAGGCGTCTCCCGCGGCACCCCTAATGCGACAGCCACGCGGGCCACCACCGGCCGCCACCACCGACGCGTGAAGCCGCTTCTCACCAATCGACGTCACGCCCCCCCGCCGAAGTCCACCCTGCCCCTCGCATCTCCCCCCTCCGCCGCCACCGGGCGACCCAAACGTCCCTCCGCCCCCATGCACTGGGCCGGGTTGTTACTACTCCCGCCGTTCGTCTCCGCCCAAAAACTGCCCTTCGCCACTGCCCTCTGCCACCGCTACCCGCCCGTCCCACCACCGCCTCCGGCCACCACGTCTGATCTCCACCATTCCGCCTCCACTACCACACCGACCGCCAACAACCTGCACCTGCACCACCGTCTCGGTCCAACCGCCGCCGCAACACTTCCGCCTCTGCACTGGCTCCGTCATTGCCACTCTTCGCCTCGAACACCGGACTCGCGCCATCGGCCGCTGTCACCGTCATGTCCCACGACATACCAAGCCTCCCGGTCTCTCGGTTCCCGCCCCTACCCTTCCCCACCACACCCCCCAGTCATCATCACCGTTAGCACTCACCGCCGGCCGCCGCAGGCAAGACCATCTCCGGTCGCCACGCAGAACAGCCCGCCCTTCCCCGTCGCCATCAGCCTACCTACCTCGCCTCCACCATTTCCCAGCCCCACTGGGCGCGGGCGCGTCTAATGCAGGCGGCCGCGTGCGGAGGGAGGCCGCGCGTGCAAGCAATGCCAAGACAAATGCCAGCCAGCGCGGGTCCCCCCCGACGCGCACGGCGGCCGGCGGCGACCTTTGCGGGGCAGACGCGACCGGCGAAGGCGCCCCCTCCCTGCCCAAACCAGCCGTTGGTGCGCCAGAACGGACTTTGTGTCCCAGCGTGACATCCGGTCACCGAAGCTAGGCACCGAAGCTCTGTGTCTGTGGTCGCTGTGAGTATCCATGACGTCACAATCTCCATGGGAAAATATGCCAGCAAAGGTTCATTCCTTTTATAATCTTACATTTAAACAAATGGTACTACAACACCACATATTTTCTGGTATTTAATAAAAAATTTGCAGGTTTTAGAAAATCCGAGGTGATCATCGTTGTTCAATTTTTGGCTCTGTAAAAGAAAAAGAAAATTCCACTTTCTCGCTACAAAATTTGTACAAAACGTACTTCATTGTTATGTAAAATACACGCAGAAGTAACTGCATAACGTAGTAATGAATTAAAATATAATTTTTTAAGATTTAAAATACTACAAATATTTCTAAAACGTATTCTAGATGTTCAGTTTTTGAATGAATTGCCATGCATTTTCTTTATGCACAGCCAAAAAGTCTAAAAAGTCTCAAATTATAACTAATACTTGAGATAAATATTATCTTAATTTCATCTAAACTGACATCGTAAACAATATCAATTGTTTTCATCTAAGTAAAAAACACAAACGACGTTGGGCCGCTGAGTGGAGAGGGCATGGCTCTGAATCCACCACCTACCCTGTGGAAAAGTTTATGTTAAACTTTAGTACGTGCTTGATTTCTTGACCGTATTGATTAATTGTATGGAATTTTCTTGAGTATCGCTCAGTCAAAAAAAAAAAAAAAACATTTAAATTGCCTACGTTTCGGCTTCTAATAAGCCTTCAGCAGCGCTACAACCATGGGATTTTTCTTATTTACTACCTACAATAAATTGATTACTTATCCAATGCTAGCGTATATCATCATTTTAAATAATTGCGAATAAATATTTTGTATAATTACGTACCATTTTTCCTCCGTTTCTCTCGGACCTGTTGAATCTTAGGTTACTGTTAAACCTCTAGCGTTCCTCTCTATGTTCCGCCGTCGTCCACTTCCGTGTCAGAGAGCGACGCCGATTGCACGACATCTCTACTTCTCTTCTGGTGCTGGGGGTGAGATGGTGGGGTGAGGGGGGCGCTTGGCGGGGATGGCAGCGGGGTGATTTTCCGCACCCTTGCACCGCGCCTTCACCCGCCCCCCGGACGAACGGCCTGCCTGCGTGCCTGCTTCTGCCGAGGGGAAAGGCGTTTTTAATGAAGCTGAAATGCCCGCACTTACTTCCCTATCGCCATTTTAAAGCGGCGGGTGCCTACCCGGGGAGTGGCTAGTCACACTGGGGGCTGCCCCTTGCCAAGGTAGTAATCTCCATGGTGAAATATGGTGGTAAAGTTTTTCGTCTTTCAAATTCTTTCCTTTAAAAAAGGAAAGTGAATTTCGAAATGTGCAAAATTTTGCCTTCTTTAGCTTTTATATAGACTATACTCTCTTTATTCTTCTACGATATTCTTTAAATCGCAGCCAGGAAACTAATATACTTAAAAACAACGACGAAGTACATTCTGATTCCCAAAATGTTCCAAGAATAAATGAAGAAATTTCAGAAAATAAAACTTCTTCCGAAATGTCCTAAGACTGTAAAAGGTCTCAATGAGGGCGAAAGTTCAGTGCATAGTGCGAATTCGTGGGTGGGGGATCGTAATGTGATGTTAATGTAACAAGGTAAAGTCGGTCGAAATCTAAAAATTAATATATGACACATGCCGTAACAGTTATATCAATATGCTCGTGGGATTGCCACACGAGGCCGATAACGTGTCACAACATTGACTACTCGCAAAATAAAATGCCACTTTTACCTCTCGAATCATGAAGAAGAATTTTGGTACAAAATAGCCTTTCTAGCATGAATAATTCCGTAATTTAATTATTTTCTTATTTAATTATTAATAAAGATACTCTAGTGTGTTTTAGGTTCTAGTATTTATTACGTGAAGTATTGTGTGTAAACTAATTGTAAAAGATTATACTCCTTTTTGCTACCACTAATTTCGGTTTCGTGTTGTATTATTGTTCTGAAATAAGTGTAATGCTAATAGTTGACATTCCGAAGAGTTCGTTTGTTCGAACAAAACTAATTTTTTCGTATTTATTGTTGGCTCCTTAATTTTCAGCACTATTTTTCATGTTAAAGAATAAATATCAACGAAATCCTATTTACTTTGCTACAAGATGTTGGAAGAAATCTGTGAGGTAGGAAAATAGTATTCTTAGATAAGACACCGAAACACGTGGTCCTTATTCTAAAAGCATATTGATCTAATTAGTAGTTATTATATTGATCTAATTAGTACCTGTTTTTGCTAAATATCACAGCTACAAGAAGTAAATTTGATTTGTCGAAAGTAGCCCGCTAGTAAACTATTTAACTGAACGTGCTTATTCAACGAAATCTAATGTCGGAAAATTCGGTGCCGAGTTGTAAATTGTTTATATAGTTAACGCTGCTGACGGAACATATTTGGTTCACTGTAGACTTCATTATCTTTCCCCTGCCTCGTCACTCGTAATAAAACTACCCCAATCTCTGCGATTTTACGAAGTACAGCAAAGCGAGCCCGGAAAACGCCCCCCCCCCCCACGCCCCACCAACGCTAAACGCGAGAGGCTCACTCCATTGTCTGCAGCGAAGAAGGACGCGAATAATTGTTGTTATTCCATTTAGTAGCTCGCGCGCATAGAAATAAAAAGGCTGGCGCTGCAGGTTTTGAAATTTAAATTTCATGAATGAAGACCCGGCGGCCTTTTATGTGGCCGGCCGACCGGCGCTGCCGCGTCTGGCTTTCCGCCTACTCGTGGGAATTCTGTTCCGACTGCGAACGGGTTGCGCGGAGCGTTGCCAACATCGGGAGGAAAAAGTCACGAGGTGGCGTTTTGGCGAAGCGAAAAATTGCTTTCTTCACGTGAGATTGTTACTTCCAGTTTACGTGTAATAGACTTGAATATTGAGCTGCTATTGTCCCTTACCGCTTCTACCCGAAAATCTAATGAACAAGATCGACATGTGAGCATCGTAAATATCTTCTCGATTTTCGGCGCTTATGAAAGTGCCGTCTATTCGGCGTGTGTGTTTTATGTAACATGCATTGAGTCCTGCTCGTATTTACTCTCCTACAAGCCCTCGTCAGCAGGCTGTCATTAAATAGCAGACCGAGCCTGAGGGGGAACAGATTATTTTATTGGAAGGTAATAAAATCCCCACTGCAATTTATGGAGGAACTGAATAAAGTGTTGTCATGAAGTACGTAAACATATTAAATATGCCTTAATGTTCAGGTGTCTTTGTAAAATCGATCACGTTGAAATTAAACCGTTTGGAGCTATTATAAACATCTGTTGAAATTATTCAAAAGATACTTGAGCTGGTAGAACATCAACTCCAGGGCAGAAAACAAGCCACTCATTTCTTCACGCAGTCGATTGATTGATTGATTGATTGGCGTTTCCGGGCTCGTCAACTGCAAAGGTGATAATTCCCGTAAGTAGAGTATATGTGTAATAGTGGAATGCGGCTGGGATATGCCTGGAAGGCGAGATACGGAACAGACCTACATGTCAGCTCGGAGGGTTTCCCCAACCACGTCTTTTCCACCATCGGGGCACCGTCCCAGCTGGCACAAGCTCTAAATTCCCGACTGATTCTCCCAGGATGTGTGGTAGTGTAGTGCATGAATGTGTTACTAAGGGGTGAGTATAAGACAAGGAAGAGGGAGAAAAGACCGCGCGCGATCCGAGAGTCATTTGTCAGGGTTCTCCTCCAGCATTCGCCTACTATTGATCGGAGAAACCACGGAAAACTACCGATCGCCGGCCGCTAGAATTCTCCTCCAGACAGCGACTGAATTCGCCTTCGCTATGTAGCTAGTGTCAAAAATCCGCCACCGTCGGGACCGGAACCCCAGTACCTCCCGGTCTGAGGCGCTGCAGTGCCATACATCGATACCCTAAGCCGGTTTCGCGTAGTCGAATAGAAAACGAAACGAGGCGTTTGGTGCTGCAACGCGGAGTTTGGCAGCGCGTGGTGCGTGGGCGCCGGTTCGTGGAGGGGAAGGGAAGGGAGGGGAGGGGAGAAGGGCTCCCACGCCGCGCTGCGATGCGATGTGATGGGACCGCCCGGCGCGTGGCTTTGATCCGCTTTTCCTTTGTTGGCCGCCGCACGACGCCCATTGGCTGACGCGGCTCGCAATGGGCGTGAATCGAGCGCGGAAGCGCGCGCGGGCGAAAGTATCTTCTTTGAAAATCAATGGTTTATGTGAAGTGGGACTTTAGAAGAACAAGCTTCTTTGGGACATTTTGGACGAAATTTAATGTTTTCATTTACTCGAACTGTCTATTGTCGTTTTTTAAATCGGGTTTGTTAAATATATTCATTGAACAAACTGACGTAGGTGTTTTAATTACACGTATATAATATATAAGACACCAAACTTGATGGCGAAATAAATGTTTTGACTTATTCGAACTTTCACACCTACAGCATAGTAAAACAGTTTTCAACTCAGATTTGTAGAACATTTTCGTTGAAGAAATTGACATATTTTTTTTAGTACACTTAAGTGTGATTAATTATTTTGTCTAATGAAATTTTCAATTTCTCTAGTTTGTACGAAACTTTGTGAACTTTTTATAAACTTTTAAAGGTATTTTTAATATTGTCCTTGAGTAAATTACGCCTACATACGTCTACGGTAAGTCAGACTGTAAAGTGTTTTCATTTAATAAACTTTGACTGCAGATAGTAAACTGTCACCTGCAAACTCATTTTGATATTGAATATATGCTACAAAAGGAACAAAACTAAATATGTACTTAAGTTGCGATCAGCCGTTCCTACCTTCCTCTCTGAAAACAACAGTCTTTTAAAGATTATGTTGTTCAAAGTGGAAAATGATGCCATTTTTCTTTTACGAATTTTTGGCATTAGGTAAATATATGATTACAAACTTACGTCATTATTAGATGAAAGAAGTATTAACGTACAGTTTACATACTAGGTAACTGGTAAGAAAGTGTATTTGGCATGTGTTTGAAATGTTGGCGTAGCGCAATGACCATCCTTAAGACATGTTTGTACGTTTTGCTTACATTATTTGTTGGTGCGAATGTATGAAAACCTTCAACTATCTACTAGTCATTGGACCATACGTTTGTGCGAGATAGCAGCCATGTTCATTCAGTCTGCCCTGCGTTTTGTTTGCTCTGTTTTACGTAGTGTTTTATTTACCTAGCAGTACGCATCTCGCAAGTGCTTCTTCATCGAAAGCGATCCGCGAAGTAACAACTTGCAAACAATAAACAAGAACTCGCAAGCGGTCAGAGGAAAAGAGGGGGATAAGTGCCCAGAAATGTAGTCCCCTCCCTTTATTTTAGGCTGCACACGCCTATGGGAGAACTCGTGAGCATGCTCGCTCGAGTTCTAAGAAAGTAAGTAAAGTTATTTAAATTGTTTCTTGCAAAAACTAGAGGTACTCAAACAGCGCGTACTTTCTCGGTCGTACTTTCGAGCAAAATTACTCACGTGAAAAGTACTCCTTATTTTCGAAAAATTGCTCATGAACTTATTTCAAATCGTATCTTTAAGGAACATATTTTATTAAAAGAAAAAAATTCTATTTTAATAATGTAGTTGTAAGAAGACGAAAAAAAATTTTAAATTTTGCAATTTTCAAAAAATTTTGGTTTTCAGGGAAAATGAGACCTGGACTCTTAAATCCTTCACACTATCCAATAAGAAAATGTAATGAAAAACAACGGAGCCATTTTTTGAAAAGTTTGAAGATGTCCCGGGGGCTTCATGTAAACTACCCCAAAATTAAAATATTGATTATAAATTGAAAGGGCTGCAGCATTAGCCATATCGATTAAGAAATCGGGTGAACGGTTTAGCCGCTAACGTTGTTCAGACAGACGTTTTACCGTCATTCGAATTTTCTTTATCAAAGCCCCGCAAAACAAGGATTCTTGCTACAGCACATGTTAGAGAATTCCTCCGCCTCGTCCCAAATTTAGCAACTGGATGTATCCACTTGTTTGTTACCAGGGCCCTGTAATAAGAGTTTTTCTGCCGAAAATTCGCCGTTTTTTCGCGCAACATAACGTAACTTTCTCCCTTCTGCGTAGCGCAAAAGTAAAAATTAGTTACTTGCGTCACATGCGCGCACTTGGGGCCCCTTTCAGTCCAATGTGCGACGGCGACTGCAAAGGCGGGAGCGGGGAGGGGGAGGGCGCTGGGTACTAAAGAGCTATGACGGGCTGCGAGCGAGAGGGCGAAGCCACCGCCTGAAGGGGGATTCGGTGCTGAGTGCGGGGGAGGGCGTGGAGGTGGAAGGGGGGCGAGGGCGGAGAGAGAACGGAGGAGGCGGCGTCGCGGCTGCGATGGCCAAGCGGCGAAAAGACAAATGAAGGCAGACGCTGCGCCGTCGCGCCGGGAGCAGCTGCTGTAAACTCCCAGCCCATTGTTACAGCCATTTTCCGAGACGCTGGGGGTTTGTGAGGAACGGTATGACGAGGCAGTTGATGTTTGATTACGAATTCATGAAATCTACCAGTTTGCGTGGTATGTGTCACGTCGCCTTCGAGCCATTTGTCGGATATTGATCCTTACGTTATTAATACATTTTTACACAGTTGAAATTAATCTTTCCTAGAAAGTATTTTACCCATTTTAATTCAGTGAGCTGATAATTTTAGTTACACAAGGAGTATTAACACTTAACTTATGATGGAAATAGAGGCGAAATTGCTAAGTAACGAACGTTGTTTCTCGAATATTCTAGATACGCTGACGTAGATGCGATAAGTGCTTTTGTGCTTAATGGCATTTTAGTTATTTCCATCATGTATGGTTTGTTGGAATTATTTATAATTTCTGTTTATTTCTTTTGTTTCAGGTAACTTGGGAGATAATTTCGTGTGTTGACGCAACCAACATCTGAACGATGACCTGTTTTGCAAGTAGAAACGAATTGTACCTGAACTCTATCATCTTCTCAATATTTCATATTTAGTCAGAAGTAGTTCCGAATGAGATTTATTGTAATAAGGAAGCCAAACGATATCCTTACGCTGTGATGAGAAAACATACAGTTTCTTTGTCAAACCATTCGATTCGCGAACTTCGAGCTGGATCGAACATGTAATTTTTAAGGGGAATACATAATGATAGATTTTGTTTTTCATATGGGGGATCCAAATCGCCGTTAAGTAGTCGTAGAAAAATCGATAATTTCAGAGTTGATGTTCAAACAAGATACCGTCGTAGCTCAGACGGTGAAGTATTGGAACATCAACTACATTGTGCAGAAATCATCATCTGCATTGTACGTAAATGATGAATGATGCTTTGGTTGTTTTTTTTATCATGTGTTTACTTTGTGATGACCATGAAGAAAGAAAGCCAGCTATTTCATTTGAAATAATATTTTTTAACTATTCGCATTTGCAACGTTGCGAGAACCTTATTGCTTCTCATCACCAGGCTGTAATTATATCAATTAAATATTTGAAATATATATATAGATATGTGTGTGTGTGTATTACATACAATTAGTACATATACATTTATTCTTTTAGGAATTTATAATTATTCATCAGCATTTTGATTCATTCTTATGAAATAAAATTTAACAAGTCCGTCAGAAACCCTTTTTCTTGTTGATGATTCATAGTAGTGGACTCTTCTGCCGTGGAAACCAGGAACTTTTCATTAGAGGCGCACGGGCTCATTATCCCGAAGTAAGGGTCTCGAGGCGAGGACAGGCGTTAGCGAAACCGCGCGCCGCAAATTCCCGGGAGTGCGCTGCTTTTGTGCGGGGGCGGGAGGCTTTCCTTGTGTGCGCGGGGGCGGTCGCGGTCGCGTCCGCGCCCTTTACTTTGAGGCTGCCCTGGCCCTTGCCCTTGCCCTGCCCAGCCCTTCCCTTCCCTGCCTCCCGGAAAGAATCACCTGAGGACGTGCTACCTGACTCCAGGCGCTCGCCGCCAGCGCCCTACAATGCAGTTGTTCTCTCGAGACCCCTTTTGCGGATACTGTAGCGTTTTCATTTGAATCGCCCAATGCAGGATGGATACATGTTCACAAATCGGCTAATTTAATGTTCTGATTGGTATGCCTTTCTTTTAGCTTTAGCATTCATTGTGCGAAATGGTTTTTGTAGTATAAATTATTATTATTATTATTATTATTATTATTATTATTATTATTACACTAAAAAAAGAACAGTTGCAGTATACTTGATCCATGATACTGTAACAAGGGAATGCATGATAATAATGATAATATAGGCCCAACAAGGTTCACGGTTACTGTTTCGTGACGGAGATTGTTGGAACGATTGTTGGAACATGGAACGGCATCATGAAGGGTGGCTTGTTGCACACCACTGAATGGAGATTGTTAGAAGTGCACGGCAACCTTAATGGAGGAGCAGGCTACCTACTCGGCGTAAGCGAGCACCACATGTTGGAGGGTCCAGCCTATCCGGGCGATACTGATAGGGGGAGTCGGCCTGCGGTGTCGGCGCGTAGAGCAATACAGGTTGAAGGAGCCAGCCGTCCACGTTGCCTTATTTAAGAATCATGTGTTGCTTTAACAAGTTACTGATTGTTGGCAGATTTAGGAATGAGGTTCGATGTGAATGGGTTATGAGTAGTACTTGCTATTAATAGTGTATTCATTATTTATTTTTGATCCAACAACAATCTGTATATTTACCTACAGGACCAGGCAACGAAAAAAATGGAAATTTCATAAAATGACGCATTTTGTGATCATTTAATTTCTTAATAAATTACACGAAGTGCATCAAAATATTTTAAATTTTGCAGTCCTGCTATCCTATTATTTCTTCGTGTGCAGGGTTTCTCTATATCTTTCCCCTCTGCAGTGCCCTAGCGCTCAGCGCCGCCTCTGCCCTTTGAACGGCCGACCGCCACCCCCAAGACCCCCTCCACGTACCTGCACTGGCCCCGCGAATCACTGCGGGACCTTCTGTCAGCAGCCGCCACCCCCGCCCAACCCGCACCGGCCTTTGCACACAGACCCTTTCCCTTCCTGCCCATCCCCGCTCTGCTTCACCCTGCGTTGCCCTACCCGCTTTCCCCCGTTCTGCTTCACCCTGCCTTGCCCTACCCGCATTCCTCCTTCACTGCTTCACCCTGCCGTGTTCTACCCGCTTTCCCCTTCTCTACTTTAAATTGCCTTGCCCTGCTCAGCTTCACCATGCCTTGCCCTGGTGTGCTTCATCCTGCCTTGCCCTACCCGCTTTCCCCCGTTCTGCTTCACCCTGCTTTGCCCTACCCGCATTCCCCCCGCTCTGCCTCACCCTGTCTTCCCCTGCACTGCTTCACCCTGCCTTGCCCTGCTCTGCTTCACCCTGCCTTGCCCTACCCGCTTTCCCCCGTTGTGCTTCACCTTGCCCTTCCCTACCCGCTTTCCGCTGCTCTGCCTTGCTCTGGCCTTATCCGCTCTGCTCTAATCCTGTTTACCTTGCCTTTCCTTGTCCAATCCTACCCCGCTTTTGTCGGCCCTTTTCCTCTATCTCCTGCCCTACCGTTTCCCGCTTTATTGCAGTCATCTTTCCCTCTCCACCCTCCCACCCAGCTCTGCCAATCATGTCAATCCCTATTTCCCCTTCTCTGACTTTCTAACCACGCCACGCCTTACGGGCGCACCAATCTTCCTTTTCAATCAACACCAGCTCCCTATAGGCTGTTTAGCTCTCTGCAGTGACTCTGACAGGGAGGTCCTATGGATTGCGTTCCGACGGCGGCAGATATTCGACTTAAGCTTATAGTTGGATCGAATATCAACCACCGTGTGGCTGATATTTTCAACTGCCGCAGCTCTGATCGATATTTTCCCCATCAATACCAGGCGAATGACGGAGTACCCTAAAAAACGGACCACGCGCGATATTTCCTTCCTCTTCCTTGTCATATCCTCTCTTATACACTCACACGTACTTACATGCTCTACACTAGCACATATGACGGCAGACCACTGTAGAGGTGGTCAGGATGGGGCAATGCCGGGCTGGGAAGGTACCTGTTGAGGAAATTCCCTCACAGGCCTACGTGGGGGAAGGTCAGCGCCGGATCTCACCATCCCGTGGGAGGAGGAACATGGCCCTCTCCCGGAATAAAACATTTACTACAATAACGGGACTAATTACTACAACAGTTGACGCGCACGGAAACATGCAATAATCAGTCAATATCCTCCCTCTCAGCCTGCTCGGTCTGTCGTGTGTCCACCCCCGCCAAGCCCTCTCCGCCACCGACTTCTATTACACCACGCTATGTCGTGTCTTCCGCACCACCCTTTCCATCCCATCACATCCAGCCCACTGTACCCCGTTCAGCCCTGCCCTCTCCCTTCAGAGTGACCACGCCTCCCTCCTCCTCTTTACTCAGCGCCACGCCCACCTCTGCCTGCTAGAGGTCCCCACGCTGCGGTCGACCGCCAAAGGAGCGAGGTCTGGCCGCGGGGCAGGCTGCCATGTCACGTCGAAAGCACAAAGGAACTGACGCTGGACGAGGTGCTTGATATCTTACTCCGTGGACCACGTGACCTGTCAGGACCAGCTCGCTAGTTCTGCGGGCGTTAATTAAGTACTACGCGGTGCACTTGCGCGATTAATTTCGCGCCCCAGAGGCTTATATGGGCAGGCGCAGAGGAACTTGAACGAGGTTGGGCCATTACCGCAAATATGTTTATGCGTTTCTTGACGTAAACTGCTTATGGATAAATCGGTAACATTCACTTTACACAGTATGCAAAGGATGGAAAGTATTAAATTTAATGCAAAATGCATAACTCATTTACAGATGCTAAATTATGCTCCTCGCAATGTTGGCGGCAAATATCTTCTGCAAGGCTTCATACAAATTATGTTATTTTCGCGGAAAGTAAAATATTTGTTTCTCGTAATAGCTACTATTTTGAACTTGATCACATTGCAAAAGGTCTTTGTGGCAAATTGTTACTCGAAATTTAATCATTAAAAGTACAATTATGAACTTCAATTTTGAATTCGAATAAAATCTGAGTATTAATTTTTATTCAAAATTAGTTTGATTTCAGTAAGTGTATTGAAAAATTTATTTATAGTAATTCGTCATTGACTTAAGTGAAGAAATAGAGTAAAAGTGATACGATAAATACATTTTTAAGAATTAAATTTGTTCAAAAAATTGGTTGCGCCGCCCGGGACTGGAACCCGGGCCTTCTAGTTTACGCTCAGCTGCTCTAAGCTACCAATTTATACCATTTTACCCTTATATATATAATACATTTTCAGGTTATTTTTATTAGACCATAAAGAAGTATTTTAGGTCATCCAAACCCTAGCAGTATCATTGCGTTATTGGAAGGTGAGCAATCTGCTTTGGCGAGCAGTGGGCCCTGCGAGAGCCCCCTTTGTCGACGGCGCCGCGCCGCACGCGCGGGGGCGTGGGCGGGCCTTGTGGCGGCGGAGGCTTGTCCTGCGGTCGGGGGCCGCGCCGGCTGAGCGCCTCGGGCAGGTGGCTCCAGGCCCCCGCAGGTCGTCTGCCACCCGGGGCGCCAGGTGCTTCCGGTTGCGAGGACCGCGACGCCACCCCTGCCGCGCACTACCTGCTCCTCTTTTCAGTTCCAGCGGGGAGGGCGTTCGCAACTTCCACCTGCTATCAGACCCCACTGCTCTGGCGCCGTCGTGTGTACGGCTGACGACACTTCGTACGATTTATTTACTAGGCTGTCCGGGTGACGCTTCGTCCATGGCGAAGGTGCCGACGTTTCGGTCGCCATTCTGCGACCTTCCTCAGCGCGTAATGCGGCTTTGGTGAGAGCCATTCTGCCACCTTCCTCAGGGCGTAATCTGACTCCGGCCGCGGAAGCCTACACTCTCACTTCGTACGATTTGCCGATACTACTACGATTGTGCAACTACATCAGGACCATCAATAATCCTTTTACTAAAGTCACGACCCTCCCTTCCTCCTCGACTCCTTCCCTCATGAATCCTCACCCTCTTGACTCAGTCTCTACAACTCTCCGCCGCTACCTCTCTCCGCTCCTCCGGCCATCGACTCTTACGAGTGCCTAGTCGTACTCTCTCGACTACCCACCCCCTCAGCTATCCACTCTCACGTTTACTGATATACTCCACTACCCAATTCCTCGGCTGCCCACTCCCTCGGCTATCTCCCCTCGATTACCCACTTCTTCGACAATCCACCGACTCGACTACCCATCCCTCGACTACCATCCCCACCCTCTCGATCACCCATTGCCTTGACTACTCACACGTACTAGATCAAAGATCAACACTTCCACCTCCGGCACTGCATTGCCCGTTGTCGCTGCGACCAGCGTGCGAAGCCCCTTTAAAGTTTGCGTGCCGTGCGCCGTCTGCTGCCTAATCTCCGAGCGGACAGGTGAAGGTCGGTCCGGCTGGTGGAGACCTGTCTTTTGCCGAGGCCTTTAAAACCGTAATCCAGGAGCGTGTTCTTTAAAGGATTTCGTGTTCTGGCGTAGGAACGTTACTCTGTCGTCGAATAAAAGACACGCTTGTAAACAGTAACTGTAACAGTCGATGTGGGATTCGTACGCGAATGTTTCAGAAGTATTAGTAATACCTGTTCAACACTTGCTGCTTACGTACTTCACGACCAAACGATTAAAACTAGTAATATATTTCCCGAAGAAAAATAATAAAAAATGTCATAAGGTTTGGAAACTATCGATACATTTTCAAGCCACGTATCGGTGAGGCATTTTTTCTAAGAAATTGCAAAGGCCGAGTACTATTTGGTGTGTGTATTTTGCGAGAAAATGCATGGAGAAAATCGAATGAAAAAAGTAAGAAAGACGAAAGAAAATAACAGTTTTGCCATCATAGTGAATTAGTTAACGACGTAGTGTTATTTCACTGATTAAAGAGAAACCAAATGCACATGTTTGTGATTACAGTGATACAATAATAATAATAATAATAATAATAATAATAATAATTTAAAAATGCCAGAACGTGAGGAATGGGAACTAATAATACCTTTCGTGAAGACATACGGTGTAGATAATCCAATGGTCAACCAGCTCATGAGCGATTATTTACAGAGATAATTCATTGACTTCCATTTTAACCTATTGGCTATGTTCTCTTCGATTTGAAAATAGAAAATGAATGTATAAATTTACTTCCCTGCAGCGTGGTAATGTAAATGAAAGAACTAGCTACTCTTGTATCTTTTAATTTATCTTTCATCAATGTGAAAATGCTTTATTTTAACATTCACCCTCTTTTCGACACATAATCTTTTTGTTTATACAAACCAGCTACACATATCATAAAGAGAATCGTTTTTATTACGTTTTTTAATATTGTTTTCGATATTGTCCCGAGGCTTTCAATATTATTGCCCGTCCAATTACACCGAATTGTTTGAACGCGATTCGTTCCAAATGAATTGCCGTGTCGCTTGTGGGTGACGCCCGAGGCGCGCACTGCTGATAGGAGCCGAGCGGCGCTGGCAGCGCGAGCACGGGCCGAGGTCACGGCGGTCCTCAGAGAGCCAGGCGCACCGCGCGCGGGCATCGATCCCGGTTGCGGACGCGGGGCGAATGTGGCGGAACAAATGTGGAGGAGCGACGGTGGCGGGGCGAATGTGGCGGAACGATGGTAGCGGGGCGCATGAGGTACAGCGACGGTGGTGGGGTGACGGTGGCGGGGCGAATGTAGCGGAACGATGGTAGCGGGGCGAATGAGGAGGAGTGATGGTCGCGGGTCGAATGTGGCGGAACGACGGTGGCGGGGTGAATGTGGGGGAGCGACGGTGGCGGGGCGAATGTGGAGGAGCGACGATAGCGGGGCGAATGTGGCGGAACGATGGTTGCGGGGCGAATGAGGCGGAGCGACGGTGGCGGGGCGAATGTGGCGGAACGATGGTAGCGGGGCGCATGAGGTACAGCGACGGTGGTGGGGTGACGGTGGCGGGGCGAATGTGACGAAACGCGGATGGCTGGACGATTATTGTGAAGGAACTAAGGCGGTAGCGGGGGCGATTTTAGGTCGAATGTGAGGAACGGCAGTTGTGAGGCGTCGGTGGTAACGCGCCTTTAGCTGGTGCCGGACGATGGTGGCTGGACGGCCGTGGCGGGATGGCCTTGGCGGGGCGAATATGACAGAGTGACGGTGGCGGTGGCTGGTGTTCTGACGGCGGGAACGCGAAGCCACGTGGTGCGGGGTGATGGTGACGATGAGGCAGCGGAGACGGTGGTAGCAGCTGAGTCGCCGGCGGGGTTGTTATACCAATAGTTTTCGATATAATTATAATTATAAAAACTTAAACCAATGTTCAAAATTAGCTATAATTGTAGAAAATTGCATTAATAGAGCATCATTTCAAATTTGATAAAAACCAGCGTTAAAAACGCCAACTCCCAATTTCTTGTCTGTAGGTTGATTAGGATGGAATTTTAAAAAAGAATAACTATTTGTTCAATTTAGCAAACAGATATTTAATGTTATGTCTAAATCGAACTACAGCCTAGAAGTATCTAATAAGATTAAATATCTACATCAAAAATTCTCGAAGAGTTTAATCCGGAAGACTTAATTGAAAATAAAGTAACCAAAAAACACATTCGCACATGGTCACGTCCGTAGATGGTTGAAACATCGAATACTTATGCTCGTAACACAAGTATATTTTGGTACTTTTTATTAATATGGCTGGTTGTGGGTGTTTCCTATTGTATTGAGCATCAACGCCTTGACGCCGGAATAATGTTTTGGCATGCATCTGAGGATGTAGCCATTCATTGTCAAAACGAAAATTCGTATGTGCAAGTTGAAATATTCCGAAGTATCGCGGCTGTTTGCCGCAGATGAGTACAAGCAAATGATAGATTTTACTTTAGGTGGCGATGTAAATACCGTTTCTTTTCATTTTATTTTTATTGATTGAAAATGATAAATTATTATCATGTGAGATATGCTACTTTCAAACGAATGCTTCAGAAAAAATAATCAGGAAACCTTGTAATTCCTAGAATTCTTTGTTCCATCCTCGTAAACTTTTCCGTGTGCTGCAAGCAAATGGAAATTATTTGACGTGTGATGTGTTTTTCTTGTTTAATAGCTTCATCGAATGCGTGATCATGGTAATGCGGGTAATTTCTGACCTAGAAATACGATTGATGTGTCATGTCCAGCCTGTCAAGCAGAGACAGTTATTGCGTAATTTAATGTGATCGAGCTCAACGTTTGGAGTTGTGCATGTCATAGAACAATGACTTATTGCCTTTGTTTCTGAAAGCAGATGAAACGTGCACAATGTTCGTTAGTAGATTAAAGAATGGATAATTTATTAAACAAGTGTAATTATTGTACCTTTTCTTTGTGTTCTAAATTCATTAACTTACACAATATATATATATATATATATATATATATATATATATATATATATATATATATATAT
>BOPP01000076.1:4150926-4161766 GCA_017312745.1 Gryllus bimaculatus | reverse complement strand
CTCTCTCTCTCTCTCTCTCTCTCTCTCTCTCACACACACACACACACACACACACACACACACACGCAACTCTTAAAAGCTGTAGAGACAATACAAAAGTATCTCTTGTTCCCAGCTCGGTTCTAAAATTTCGGAAAAGGGATCACAGAAGATCCGAAACCGCGACGGCACGGACTGAAGTTTACTTTTATATCGCGATTTCCATAATCCTCCGCCGACGCTGCTGCCGCACGCTCCGGAGATTTCAGACGCCCGCGCGCCGTGTCTTCAGTTGTTTTCGCTCCGCCCTCCCTCACTCGCCTCGCTCCTCTGCCTCGGCCCCTTAGATTCGGTCACGTCGGGAAATGTGCGAGACAGTTTTATGCGTAGTGAGGAAGAAAAAGATTTCTTCCGAGTGAATGATTCACAAATGAATTATCCCGAAGCTGATATTTTCGTTGAGTGTGAAAAAGTGGTTTTGTAGACTTTTTATTTAAATACATGCTAGTTCAGATGATGGAGTACATTAAATAAAAAAAATCATTATTTCCGCACAAAGCTGGAGAAAGCATAACAAGATATATGAGTTGAGGGTTTTATATACATCGACTATCTTCAAATATTCCTAACATTAATGCCTTATTCTAACAATTAATACAGTTGTCAATGATATGCGGGAAAACTTTATAATATTACTGTAGGGAATCTAATCACTTTAAGGTACTTAATTCCACAAGAATCAAAGAACTTTCTCAGGTTATAAAAACTGCCAGCAGATATGCTTTGGCGACTGAAATTTCGAAATGTAGTACGTGGGAGGAAATTTTGAAAAGAAAAAAAACACACACCGTAGTCGCTATAATAGATACTATCTTTCCACAGTGTTATACAGTTCTATTTTTTTATGTGTGTCTTATTTTTTGAATAGTTTAACAATGTGATGCATCTATTTAATTTCAGCATTTGTATTGATTGTCGGGGAACTCCAATTCGTTTCCGGGGAGAGAGAGCGCAAAAACGATATTTTGACGAATCAAAACAATCGATTCCCGAGACCGTGTCAGTTATGCATGACATCGGAACGAAAGCACGGCCCCCTGGCCCGATGCGCCGGTCCACGGCCGCCTGACGCAGTGTGATTCCAGAGCGGCCGACCGCCTTCTGCATAGTTAACGAGTCGGAATACAGGAGGCTTTGGGCGGGTGGCCGCCTTTACCCGGGGCCCTCGAGTGCAGCCACGCGGCGCCGCGGCCGGGACCTGCATATCGCCCGGGTAAACAGCAAATGAATGGGAAACGCCGGCGCCTATCCCGCGCGCGTGTTTCGGTGCGTTCTGCTATCAAGGCTTATTTGCGGTTTGCCGCTCCCCTCTTGAGTGCCTACGCGCGGTGCTCTTGTGTGCACGGGGGCTCCGACGGACCGGTGAAGGAAGGGGTGCCTGGTTACAAAGGAGATGGTGAATTCAGTGTGTTTGCGTACGTCGGTTCCTAGCCGTAATAATGTACCTACGCTAACTCAGATACTGGAATTGAAGATACAAATGCAATGAATTTGTACACGCTGATTTTGGGTACTTCTATTCTTCTTCTGCTGTTAACTCTCTGCGGAAATAACGTAGGCCTTTCAGCAGCATCCGCGCTGGCGTGGCGTTGCGGATTCGAAATCCGCGTGAAATAAGCATGGATGTTTCCATGTTGTAGAAGTAGCGTGGAAGATAAAAGGAAATGATCCTTCCCACAAAGTCATCATCAACAGTATTAGTACATTTATAACGCTCTCGGAGAGCCAAGAATCATTTAACTTGGATGTAGTATGCACGAGCGACACTAATATTTACATATTGCGTGTTTGGGCTCATAGAAGAGAAAAATAAATTAAGAGGCAATAAAATTGACTTTAATGTGACGTAAAGTGTTATCACGAATTTCAGACTATTTGAATATAAGTAAATATTTGAGCTCGGAGTTGAGTTCGATTGTGAGTATTTGAGCTCGACTACTTGAGCTCGGAGCCAAGACTTTGTGCTCGGTGTTCACGTAAATATGAATTGGTTGTACCAAACTTCGGCCACGTACAAACGGAACATTTTTGCACAGCTTGAAACGCTAGAGCGTGCATACGAAATGAAGCGACTTTTGAGCCGCTGATATGTCCGAGCTCGTACGTTACGGTCGCGTTATAATGGAAAACGCTACTCCACTAGAATTCGCAAGTGTAATAACGTGACTTGAAGCACGATGCAGGTCACTGGGCCGAATAATTGGAATTTGTTTCCATATGTGATCACAATATCCTGCTAACTTCATATACCCATGACCCAACATCATATTGGTGGCACTGACATGTACGAATGTATAATAATATATTGGTTGGTGAGCAGCTATAGTTGATCAAATGCGAATCAAAGGGTAGAATAACGGGTCTTCAACGTTACCAGCACACTCCGACGTCAGTTGGCTATTACCTCTATTACAGTGAAACGTAAAAAACGTTTGTTTTACTTCGCCCAATTGTCTCCTGATACCCTCATAACTTTAACCTTAAGCTCTGCAAAACCGCTGCAAGTGCTGTATATACTCGTACAGTCCGAGGACTACGCCTGAATGAAGGTTCCCGCTCGGTCTTGTGATCTTTCCTTCCTCTTCCTTGTCCAATCCTCGCCCCTTACTTACACACACTAACGCTTATAATATGCCCTACACTACCACACATGTCGGGAGACCAGTCGGGGGTCTAGAGCTTGTCTCGACTGATGGGCGTTGGGAGACATATGAATGGGAAAATCCCCCTCAAGCTGAGGTATAGGTCGGCACTGGATATTATCATCCAGCGGAGGAGGGGGAAACACCGCCACCACCGTGATAAAAAAAAACAACCATTTACCACGCTTGCGGAACTAATGATCATAGCAGTTGGCGCGTCCGTAAACCCGGAATAACCAATCAGTCTGAACGGAGGTGGCGCCGAATGCCTGTGTGCACCGTTGCGAGGCCGCGCGGGGGCCTTGAGCCAGGGAAATACCGGAGCGCGCTGGCGCGGTGCGGCGCGGCGTCTGGCGTCGGCTAACGGGCAGCGGATATGTAAATAGCCCGCGGGCAGCGGCGGGCGGAGCGGGGCGGGGCGGGGCGTATCGCTGCCTGCGAACGGAGAACGGCGCAGGCGAGGCGGAACGCGACGATTGACCCGAGCGAGTGGGGTGACACAGGGCGTCAACTGTCACTGCGGTGCCTCTCTGATCGGGAGGTCGTAGTGCCGATGGTGGCTGGATTTTCGACACTTCCCTCCGATTTAAACACAGCTTCACTTCAAGGTCCAGAGCTGAACGGAGAGGGGGACACTGTCATCCAACCGGGAGCTCCAATAACATAAATGTAAGTCATAGGTTATAACGAAGCTTCCTATTGGATGAGACGGTCCTCTTCTCTGCTCACCTCGTTGCCTTGAAATGAAGCTGTATTTATATTGCGATTTCTTCAACTCTACCGCTGGCAGGTATCAGATGCTGACAGTTTCATCCAATCGGGAGCTTATACCTGCCAGGAGCAGAGCTGAAGAAAGCGCAGTACAAATCGGAGTACAGCTAGAGAGCTTGGTCGAGATTAGCCGCAGTCTGAAAGAGAATTATGACGGCAGGATCTGATCGGTAGTTTTCTGTGTTTTGTCCCGTTAACACCAGGTGGAGAAGTACCCATGTAAAACGAGCCTCGAAATGCGGGCTATCTTTGTTTTCTATTCGCATCCCTTATTTACCCTTGTACTGTTCTATTAGTACACATGTCGGGATACTAGTTAGGAAAGAGTAGATCTTTTCACCGGCTGTGGTAATGCCCCTCTCCTGAGAGATAGCTGGGCGGGAAAGCTGAGGTTTAGGTGGACATCTGTTCTCATCATCCAGCGCGGAAAGAACACCGCCACATCCTGTGATACGTGCACTGTACTTACAGGACTAATCAAAGCAGCTGGCGCGCCCGGAAACACGAAACAATCAATCATGCGAGGCGAAGAGGGGCGTCCGCGGACGGAGGATGCGCTAAAATCTTAAATGCCAGCTACGACTCTGCGAATCACCATCGGCTCTCGCCAGACACCTTCCACATGACACTCAACATGATGTCTCCACGCGTTCTGTATCAGCGGCAGTTGATGCTATACGCGGAAGGTAAAGTGATCATCATTGTTAACGCTAATATCTCACGAATTGGAGGTTACGTTTCACGGAGGACCATGAGTGTGGGGGTCGGCCCGGGATTTGCCGTGGCACTGGCTGTGACAACGCCAGAGTAGGAACACGGAGAGCATAGTAGGAACAGGGAGCCCCATGGCTTCTGCGTGACGGAGACGGCGGCGACGGCGGGTGGCAGACAAAGCGCCGGTGGCGCGGCATGCGGCGCTTCCAGGAAGCGCGCTTCCTCCCCTTGGGCGCCGGATTCCCAGCCGGCGGATGTCCAGCGCGGGCGGCATGAGCGCTTGGGCGGCGACGGGGGGCGGAGGGGGGGGCGGGGCGCATACCGTTGCGCCTGTGGGGGCGGATGGGCTGTTGACGGACGCGCCAGCGGCGAAGTGGGGAGGCGACATCGCCAACAACACGTCCAACTTCGTTACGTCGTCAACATAAACGTCGACGTCGTAAACATCAGTCCTCAACATTCAAACATCGATGTTATTATACATCGACTCCAAACCATTTATGTTTTTCTTTTGTGGGAGGGAGAGGGGAGATAATTTGAAAGTGACATCGTTTATTAATTTTAATTGAAATTTAATTGACAAAACGGAGTCAAAATATCACCAGGACAGTTGTTGAAACTTAGATTATGTAATACATAATACAAAAATATTATTGCTTTCTTTATTGTCGAAAAATAGATTTGATATAGTCTTTACCCTTGGTCCCATTGATCTGAAGAATATTAAATTCTTGGATATCTGAAAATTATAATATGATTTTGTTCCGGACTTTTTTTTATTTAAGAAATATTGATTCCGAGAAAACATGAAACACAAACATAGATGTTAAAGACAATTCCAGCTTCGAAAAATCGATATTGAATACATGGATTATTTTTTAAGAACATCGATTTTGATGACGCACCCCTAAAGCGAAGACGTTCTCTGATAGACGATATCTGATGGTAGTAGTTGATGCGGCAAAATCAGACAAGATCGATGCCCCAGAGGAACTGCAGAAACAGCCGCACTGGCAAAACTGGTGGCGCACAGTTCGCCTCAAATATTTTCACTGCGAAGCGAAACTTGGTGCTGCTAGAACATGTGTTCAAACGTGGTGCATTCTTTCTCTGCACTGCAACTATGTTGGTCTGTGTATATTATTTTTCTAACTGAAGAAAATCCTATATTTATTCCAGAATTTAGAGAATTTGAAAAGATTTTGAAGTCCTGTAAAAGCATTTTCTGTACAAAAAAAGCACACGGTGGGATTTAATATTCCTTTCGTAAAAGTGCAATGTTGTCTTGGAATTGTTCTTTTTAATTTTGGGGTCGATCAAATTAATGAAACTTCGGGTGACGTCTATTATACTGTTCACCAATTATGACAGTCAGAAACAAACTTATATTGTTTAATTAAAATTTTCTTGAACCAATTTTATACAAAAAATATACGAAATTAATTGTATTAAACAGGAGATTTTCAGTGTGTTTCATGCGTTTCATCCTTGTTTGTTTTCTTTTGGTGCAGTGCATTAATTATCACAACAATACAAACATCAAACATGGTAATTGCAAGATTGTAGGCCCAATACGGTGATCTAAGTGCATTCTCTCAGTATGAAGATTTATTTTGTTACTATTGTTCAGAAACTCTAGGCATCAAATCAGTATTTAATTTTTGTATAGTGCTTTTTTTATCAATGCTCTCATTTATTGATAATGATTATGATGATCTGTCATTTCTTTACACTTCATCGTTCTATGTTGCCCTCTGGTAGGAGACACACAGGCTAAAAAATAGAAGTGCATTTCTGCTATTACTCTGACACAAACTTCCGAATCAAAGTATTGTAGTAGTCTCTTCTACTGAACTCAGCTACCAGCGTGCGATTAGTTCCAGGCTTTATGGCTTTATTGTGGGGCATTTCTTGCGTCGTTCGTTCTCGGAAAATCAATGATGCGAAATGTGGACGGTTGACTGCTGCTCAGTGGCCTCGTGACCGCTTCCTCGTTTGATGAAGTGCACAATATCACCTACTTTCTGACGTTGTTGGCATAATTTGTTGCGAGACGCCTATTTCACAGTAGTGCATCATAAACACAAAACCATGTCGCTAGAGAGTACCAATCAAGATCAAAATAGGAAAGGATAGGAATAGGAAATCCAAGTAGGAAAACTACCAATCAAGATCAAACTATGTATTCCTATATTTTACGGACTATAAGACGCCGTGGGCTATAAGACGCGCCATAATTTTTAAGCATTAAAACAAGTTTCAAATTATAGCCCAGATCATATTGCATTGCTACAGATAACAGAAATAACTTTCAATTCTAGTTCACTGGCACCGTAGTCAATGACTCATCGTAGGCTAGTCAGTGTTCTGTGTTTGTGATGGAGCGGAAGAGAGAGTGCTAGGAAGCTTATGAATTCCCTCAACTCATGTTCGTCGTATCGATGTACTGCTACTGGCAGTTGAATCCAATGTTGGCAGATAGAGTCATGCAACATCGAATTTATGGCCATTTTTAAGACTGACAAGAATTTTAAATGAAACACCGGCCATTAAAGAAAATAGGTTGCTTTAAACAGCTAAGGTCATTAGCGAGCACTATTAATTTATATCAGAGATTTGTAAATTGTAACAAACAGAAATATTAAATAGAATCATTGTTTTACAATAATTCAGGTCATTTTATCCAGACCATCAATTGAATTAAATATTTTATATAAATAATTTTTAATCCCAAGAGAGTTTCTTAGATTTTGGAGGCTTAAACTTTGAAGAATAATGTGATAATATAACACCAGATATTGTTATATTAATTTCGAGTAAAAGACGAGCCTGAATTATCCAAGCAATTTTTCGAAGAAAAAAGTGCGTCTTACAGCCCGTAAAATACGGTAACCTATCATGTACACTTTGATGTGTGAGATCGTTTTTTCGAAAACAGATGTGAATATGTATCAGTTCTCAAAATACTGACTGGCTGAAACCTCTACAGGACTGGATCCGAACGGATATTTCGGCACTTTCGTCCTCTTGCTCGCCGTCGTTCGCAGCACCGGCCGCTGCTGCCTCGTTTTGCGTGGCCACTCTGGGAGAAATTCCGTGTCACTTTTGCTGCGGGGGAAAAATGTTCCGCTAGAAATGCGTCGGAGTATCACTGCACGATCTCAATCTCTTGGCGGCTTGCACGTTCTCTTGCTGCCAAACCCCTTTCAATAAGGCAGACATGCACGACGGCGGTGCTCGTTTCGCTTTTCTAGCACACCTCCCGCAGTACACGTGACATATGCTTGGAAAATGCGTTGTACGTTTTGTTAATGGTGTTTGCCATTATTTGATTTTATCTTCATTGAGAAATAATTTATGATATATCCGAAAACCAATAAAGATAATTTAGAGGTAAATATTAGTTTAATTGCCGTACGTTGTTAAGTCTTGCGGCGCTCTGGGAGGCGTCAATATATGTATAAATTGATACATATTGTTCACATGATATTTTTTAACATTATTCTATACGCATTGTATGACTTATAAAGGCCGCGTTTTTTGCGGACAATATTGTTAGAATGTATTAATTGTGTTCCTATTAAAGTTAACCTCAGTTTGTCTGTCTCTCTCCCACTTCTCTCTCTGTCTCTGTCTCTCTCTCTCTCTCTCTCTCTCACTCACACACACACACACACACACACACACACATCTGCCAAAGTATCCTATGAAACCCGAATTAATTAGAATTACACGACAGAATTACTTACCATTCTGCGGTAACTCTTTGCATTTTAAGAAATTAACCCAGCAGAGAGGATAAGTTCAAATTTTACACATACGTTTAGTGGAGATTTTGATGTTAAAACACATTTCGGAGAATATTTGGTGTTTCTCTTATTTTTTCTTCTCTCCTCTTTCACCCTCTTTCCTTTATTTTCTTACTTACATTAGAAGAACCAAATTCACTTAAGTTATAATATTTCTGAAGTTTCAAATGATTCTGTATTTCAATATCACATTCCCAGCAATATGTCTATGGAATATCTCATATTTAATAGCATGGCTGGAGTGTAATAGGAGTTATTCTCTTTGTTCGCGCATAGTGCCATCCCCAATCGAGTGAACACCATTGTTTTACTGTTTACACTGGTATTTACAGCGAGATAATATTAATAAAATGGTAAAGGATATATGAGATTATAATGTTTGCCTCTCCCTTTTTGAAACTGTGGTGGTATTTTTCCTTGAATCCATGATGTGGATATAAATAATTTGTCAACATATTTGTAAACATGTCAGACATAAACAGGTATCAGAGTACTCGTGCGTGTTTTGTTACATAGTTATTCGTTGTTTGGTAAGGGAAGAGACGAGACTAAATTCTTTGGTTAGGCGTGCTGTTACATTTGCGAACCTTTTGAATATTTATAAATGTTCTACATTCCACATTTTAATGCGTTCTACCCAATAAGCAAATGTGGCAGACACGAGGTCGGTCTGTTGTTGCAAGTAATTCGGAACAAAGTTAGAGGCCTACTTATAAATTTATGCAAAAATATTGCAAACACTTTCGACTGGCTGAAATTTGCCTTTGTTGTTCAGTCACCCGCAATCGAAATTCTCAAGTTCATTTTAATTCTATTTGATATTTTGTCTCACTCGAAATAACACATTTTCCCTTGACGTGTAATCTGAATGTTCTGGACATCACACTTTTGTTTTGTCTTCACAATTGTTGTCATGCTCTGACGTTCTTTGTGTTGTTAGCGTCCGACCATTCCACCCAGTCACAAGAAATTTCATTGTCTTCATAACACACTGATGCATTTTATTTACCGATTTCCAGTTAATGCGCACTGGATGAAAGATGTGGGACCATCAGACGGGGAAGCAGGAATTGCCCAAAGGGAGGCCACAGGAGAGACCAATTGTTGGTACTCTTCGTCCATCAAACTACAACCACACACGGCGGGAGAGCGGCCGGGAGCTTAGAGCTTGTCTCGGCTGGGGCGGTGCCCCGCTGGTGGGAGATACCTGGTTGGGGAAAACCACGCTAGCGGACAGTAGGTCATCGCCGGATCGCGCCATCAAGCGAGGGAAGATGGCCTCCTCCAGAGAGGAAAAGAATGCACAACACTTACGGGGCTACTGATGTAAACAGTCGACGTGGTCGGATTCATTAACAACCAATCAACCATCAATATTCAATTACTTATCAGAAATAGATTACAGATATCAGATATGGATTTGCGATTTTGCAAGATTCTACAAAGACAACTGCAAAGACCATGTAGGCGTAAATTTTGAATATTATTCAATTATATCTTGAATATTATATAGAAACAAACCTTTCCCACCATTGCGATACATGATTCACACGAACGGCTCATAATATGGTTCTCGAATTCGATTCTTACTCTCTTCAGTGCTTGATAAGTGATTAGGTGAAATGTTCTACTATAACTGGTTGAGGCAAATTTCTTACGAATCTATATTTTCTTCAAATTCGTCGTAGGTACGAACAGAATTCGATTTGCTGTGTACAAGGCTTCTCGGAGGTTTGGTTGACGTCGTGGTTCTCTGACCACTGACTGATTTCAACGAAAAGTGACCTACAGCGAGAGAGAGAAATAGAGGGAAAGAGGGAGTGAAGGAGGGAGAGAGGGAGAGAAAGAAAGACAAAGTGCGAGAGTGACAAAAGGAAACTAACGCAATAGTTGAATTTTGTTGATTTTCAAAAAAATTAATTACATATTCTGAGTTTGGTCAGCAACTAAAGCTTCTCGGATCTGAACAGCTAGATTGAATGGTGCCTCGATCTGGATAAGAATTTTCGGTGCATGCTCCTGCAATCTCATCGTTTTCTCAGTTCTATTCGAAATCCAGAGTAGTAACATGAACAACTGGACACGGACCTCGCTTGATGGGGTGCCTTTGCATCCCCTTCGTACATTTATGGTTGGTACCAGGCCATGATCTGACCTGCTATGCCCACATGGCTCGTTCCATTTGGTCGCGAATCTCCATCAGCACTGCTGGTACGCGGGTGTCAGGCTGACCCCTGTCTCATTGCGACGAAGTGAGAGGGGAGGGAGACAGTGGAGGGAGGAAAGGAAGGAAAGGGGGAGAGTTGGGTACGAAAGAGAAATGTAGAAGTAGAGATTTAAGGAGGAGAGGAAGGAAGAGAGTTTGAAGGAAGGAGAGGAAAAATACGGGTGGGAGGTCAGAGAGAAAGAGATATTCGAAAGATGAATAGGAGAAAGGCAGACTGGAAGGAGGAAAGGGAGAAAAAGATATTGGAAGGAGGAAAGGAAGAAAAAGATATTGGAAAGAGGAAAGGAAGAAAAAGAGATTGGAAAGAGGAAAGGGAGAAAAAGAGATTGGAAGGAGGTTAAGGAGGAAGAGAGTGGCGAAAGGAGAGGGAGATAGAGAAAAGAGGTTGGAAAGAAGGCGAGAAAGAGAGGATGGTGGGACGAGAGAGACAGGTAATTACAGAATGTATACGGACCAATGTATAGGAAGGCATGGCACGAAAAATCGTCGTCTAAAGGTTACGTTCGATGAGAACCGGCCTAAACAATCGTCCGAACAACAGATGTAAGAGTTGCACCCGTTTCTAAATCGGAAGTGTCTGAGTGCCGGGCTTCCGGGTGCCCGAGCGCGGCGCGGGTGGGGCCGGTGTCGTCCGACGG
>BOPP01000076.1:4127366-4150912 GCA_017312745.1 Gryllus bimaculatus | reverse complement strand
CAACTCCCGCCCGCTGCCCCGCTGTGCCGCCGCGCCGCGCCGCGCCGCGCCGCGGTGCGTAGGGCCCGCTGGCCTCCTTTCTGCCACCCGGCGACTTTTCTCCTCCGCTTGCCGGGCGCCGTGCAGCGGCGGTGGCGGCAGCAGCGCGCCGCTATCTGGGGCGACCGGGCTTTCTCCACCCGCGCCCAATCGCTGGGGATCGCGCGGAGCCTAATTCGATACAGTATGTCCGTGGTGCATAAGAAAATGGACTCGTCGAAAAAAAAATTATCATAGGCTATTCCACTTGTGAAATTGAAGCCAACAGCGTTTAACTATACATAAAAAGTGCCCCAATCAGGGTGGTGTATCTCAAGAAGTTTATCCCTTTTTCTATCCTATTTTTCTTACCGCTTCTGTCTGCTGGCCAATCATAAACCGTGACTCATCTGTCTTAGGAGGTGGTATACATCTATTGCCAATGCTATATCAATGTCCAATGAACATCGTATGTACTTTAACATAATCTCTGATTTTAACATATGATTTTTGTTATTTTCAATATTTGGCGCATTTTGAAACTCTGTTCGACATAATTCCACTCGTGGCCTTACCTATGATAATACCACGAGTGCTTTGGAAATTGTCGATAAATTCCCGACTCGCGAAGCGAGGAGGGGATTTATCTGAGAATTTCCAAACTGAAATTTTGTCCATCAGCGAGCACTGTCCACAAGCGACTGCAAGTTTGTCCAACATATTTACAAAATGCGCCAAATATTGAAAATAACTGAAAGCGTATGTTAAAATCAGAAGTTATGTTATAGTGCATACGCTGTTTATTGGTCATTGAGATAGCGATCGATATATATCGCTTTCTAAGATAGATGAGTCACAGTTTATGATTGGCCAGTAGGTAGAAGCGGTAAGAAAAATCGGATAGAAAGAGCAATAAACTTCTTAAGATACTCCGCACTGATTGGGGCATTTTGTACATCTAGTTAAACACAATTGGTTTTAATTTTACGAGTGGAATAGTTTAAAATTGTGTGAAGAAGTATGTGAAGAAAATAGTCTTCTGTAAATTGTAACAAGTTCATAAACATGGTTCACAAGACAGTTGGTATATCGAGTAAACACTTTTCATTAGCTGCAAAATGAACGGCTGTGCTCAGCCTAATACTATTTCCCTACAAAACTTACGTGTTTTTTAATTAGTCACTTTTGTTTTGCCGTGCACTGACGATGCACTTATACAAGCGAAGTCTGAACGGAATTGAGTGCTTCGGTATGGTAGAACCTTACGTTGAATTCTCTGCAAACCCCATTGGCATCGATACTTAATGAAAATGCATTAAGTGATCAAATCACTTTTTTACTATTGAAAACACCTTTCTGGTTATCTTTAAATTTAGAAACGTCTAGTATTTTTCGCGCAAAAAGCAAATGTAATTGTTCTGCAGAGAATTCCAATAAAATTATTTGAGAGGAGGAAAGAGAACGAATAAGTGATAACATATTTGTAACAATTGATGTTTTACCATTTGGTAACCTTAGGTTTATCGACATTTTACACCGCCGTTTGTACTCTCTGAGGATTCCAGTGTCTTTGCGACTCATTTGATTGCAATAAATACGAATTTCAATTGCATGATAGAATACTGTGCTGCAGAAGGTCATCAGTTGAACTCGAACTACGCCCCTTGATTGTTATATTTTTTTCGAGTGCGAGAGAAACGACGAAATTAATCAAAATTAGAGGATCATGTAAAAAAGGACTACGAATACAGAAATATATTTTTAATAACTTTTTGAACAGTAATAATTTTTGTATTTAATAACTTTTTGAACTAGTATTTTCAGGAAAAAGCGAATCTTGCGAAAGTGCACTAAGTCAATGAAATTATTGATGTGCCACATAATTTTTGGTAGATATAGTGCGAGGTACGAGGAATACACGTAGATGTCTACGCATTCATTTTATGGCCCATTTCATGGGTGTAAATGTTAGTTACAGCTGTCTTGTTCTAAAAGTCAGTAGCGTAGTTTGGGTCGACCAATTGCAGCGAGTTTTCTCAGAACCACGCAGCCATCTAGATAATGAATTAACCTTGCAACGACATCCAGCCTTGCATCCTGCCTAGCATTATCTAGTGTAATAAATACACTATTTTCTTAATTTATTGTCAGTTTCTGTGTTTATTTATTGTCAGTGTCTTTGGTAAATGCAATGAGGGCTTCTAAACCACAGAAACAGGTTTCTGGATATGTAACTGCCAGAGAGCAACAGAAACGCGTGGCGATGTTCCCTGAAGGTTTGGTATCTTCCGATGAATACAGGATACACAGTTTCCCCACAATGTTTATTGTCTTTTGTGGTAAAAGTATGAGAGATGTTATGAATTAGAAGTAGTGTCTCCAGATACCGAACGCATGTGCGTGCAGCCCACCTTCATTGGCTTCTTTCAGTCTTCTGGAAGGGGAACAGGGAGCTCTGTAGAATTGTTCTCCCCTGTCGTTTATATTTTTGTAATATTTTATATTATTTCCTCATTTATTTATTTTTCAAAATTAATTTATATTATGACGTATGTTCTTCGTAGCGTCAGTAGGTTATATTTTTTTCCTTTTCTAGTTGATAGTGGATTTAGTTGAATCTGACTCTGCCTTTACAATTGAGCTTCCTACAGATTTTCCCTAATCATCGACGTACCTCCCTAGTACGCGTCGCGACCGGGATATTTAATTCTTCTGCCTCTGCAAACCTCGAGTTCCGAAGCGTGCGATCGCCCGCGCACCCTCCTACACAAGCGTGCAAGAGGAATTGCAGGGATTGCCCGTCAGTCTCAAACTGCAAAACCTAATTGCGCTCGCCAAGACCATCTCATTCAACCGCCAGATGTAATTCTAATTACGCCACATTTAATTTCGATCCGATCCTTCAGGAGACGTTCTATCCGAAAAGTATTTTTTTAACCACATATCCGTAAATCATGAGTAATGATATGCGTAAAGCTCCTACTTTCGACTTTCTTTCAGTTGCTCAAAATTTTCGGTATAATATCAAAGATACAAGAAATTGTTTTATATTATTGAAGTGAGATCAATGGTTAGCTGCCGTTTTGAAATTTTCTGTTTTGATATATTTTGTTGTTGGTGGGCTTATATTTTTGTTATGATACATTACTCAAGATATTAAATAATTGATATCAATACACCCAAACAGTAGGCATATTCTATTGTGTTCTGAAGTATCAGTGATATTTACATTAGATGGTATCAAAAATTTTACCTTATAGGTCATTGTTGTTGAGATGGAATACTGATTTAATGAATTTCGATTTAAAATTATGTTTTTTTACATAACTAGAAAATATGAAGTATGTGATTGCTATTATGCATCAATATTCAGTAAAGAAAATAAAGTTCAAAAATAGTTTTGAGAAGAGAAAATTCTATTAATGAAACTTTCTAATAAAGAGGGAGTATGAGTCTAATAATTTGTTACATATCAACCTACTAGAAGAACGTAAAAATATTTTAATCTTTTTATTTTACAGCAAAAAAAGGCGTTTTTAAATGTATTTTTTCGCATTATTACTGTACAGTCGGGTATGTGTCACATTATTTCCAGCCAATATGTCAAATGGAATGGAATCCCTTGAGAAATAAACAGTGTGTAATATTCCGAATTGAACACTTTTCGAAACATACGTGGTCGATACATTTGTTGTCTGTTTCAGAAGGCAAAGCGTGTATTAATTATAAAATTGACAATTGGCCTCTGGTGTAAATTACAAAATGTAATGCGTGTGAATGATTCATGAGGTTTATTCATGTAGATCCATTACCTAAACAAGAGAATATTATACCAACACACGTTGTTTGTGACTGTAGTATATGTATTTCACTGAATGTTTTTAAATCTTAAAAGTCTATCGTAAATGCAGAAGTGGTGAAAACTGTGAAATTGCTTTTTTCTATATTCATTTATTTAACGTAAAAAATATTGCCAAAAACGTAAAAAATCTCTGATGCACATGTACCAGCCAACGACGTGGCGTCTCTCGGATAGCCGAGAATTTATGTAAAAACTCTGACGTATATTATAAGGGCTCAATTTCTGTACGAGTTCTTGACATTCCCAAATCCCAAATCCACTCTAATTAGTTGTATTGGAAGTAAATATTCGAACGTGCTTTTTCGGCAAAATGTAATAATACGATACAAAGCTTCATATTAAGGTATATACTTGTTAGCTCGTACTATCATAGTTTGTATTATTACTAAAATTTATTTGCTCGTATTGCTATTAGATGTTATCATCTCGTATTGGCTGTATATTATCGCATCTTCTCGTTGTTTGGAATTTTATTTAACACTTTTCAACCGATATTCGTTATATTTGTTGATTTGCGTAATAATTTTCTTTACTTACCAGACGTACTCACAATTAAGTATTTCAGGCATACTGAACACACTACTCATTTAGTAAACGAAGACTGCTCTTCCACCGGCAATGAGCATGCTTCCGACTCAAGTCAGCTGAAAGGGCAGCCTTCAACGTTTCGCAGCCGAAATAAAGCACTGCTTCGTGTCCTACTGCGCTTGTCCACGTGTATCTCGCCGTTGTATCTCCCTCGTAGATATGCATCTATGTCAAAAAGCGTGCGTTCACGAGCCCGCAGCCATGCTTTCCGCTTCCACTTGCGCTGACCGGTCGCTTCAGGCAGGCCTTCTTGTCCGTAACCACTACCACTATCACCGCCGCCTCCCTCACCAGTGTCACCGCTTATCGCCACCTCCATTGCCACGGCTACCGCCTTCGCGACGACACCTCCACCAATGACACGGTTGTAGAGATATCCTGCGCTGCCACCGTCAATTGACGCTACCGACAATGGTCATAGTCTTCGTCGTAGTCAACATCATTATCGTCATCATCGTCATAGTCACCTCCATCACCCTCTCTTCCACTGCCCGGGTCCCAGCTACTGCCCCCAACTCCGCCAGCTTCTTCCGCCCTTATCGCCCCCCCCAATCCTCCTCCGCCGCCACGCCCTATTGCCGTGCGACAGTCTCACCGCATCTCCTACCAACACCCCACCCCACCACCCCATTCAGCTTCTACCATTAGCAATCGGCCACTCTGTCACCGCTTCCTTCTAACTCTCCACCGTCCCGCCACAGCCGCCACCACCTCTTCCTCCGCCCAGGTCCCCGCCAATGCCGCAGCTCCACCAGCTTCTCCACCCGTTACCATTGCCACCACCATTCCATTTCTCGTCCGTGGCGGTGCCGTGCCCCGTAATTGCCATTGCCTCCATCTCCACCTCCACCTCCGCCCCTCCCCCCGCACCTCCACGTGTGCGGAACCGGCTTCTTCGGTAGCGCCCCGCCTGGGCGCCTGCGCCGCCAAGAAAGGAGGATTCTTGGCTGAAATCGAGAATCTAGCGGCCTCACGAATGCTGGAAACACGTAAAGCAAGAAGTGGGACGCCCCGGCGCGCCGATGCACAACGGCGCGTGCTAGGCGTGAGGGAAACACTACGCTAGAATCGCGCGACGTAGCGACGTGTATTGGAAAGCACGTTCTCTCTCGCTATGCAGGCCGGCTGCAGCGCGGTGACTCTCCCCGCGTGCATCTGATTTATCGGTCGCGTTCAGAAACCGATGGCGCAGGACTTAGGCGGGCTCAGCGCGGAACGCGACCGGATTCGGGAGGAAGACAGCCTAAGGCGTTATATCTATTGTGCCGCCAAAAAATATTTTTCATGTCAACGATGGAATGTCTCCCTGTGGACAACATTTCATATTTGTGTATTTAGGAAGAATAAATAAGTGATACGTGGCTGAATAGGAATAATAAACAGAGTCGTTTTTCCGTAAAATTTTTGCTTCATTCCTGCTTTTGAAATATAAAACTCTCTATGGTGGAAAATGACAATAATACAATGTTTTTTTTTTACAAAACTTTGTTAATGACTAAAAGTATTGCTATTATGACAGGGTCAGTTAGTATCGTAACATGCACACGTTTGACGTAAGTAATCTTTAACACAAGTGTGTGTGTGTGTCGTTTGCACATAATGAAGCTCACTCAACCCATTTCGATGATTTTAAGTTAACTATATCTCTAACACTAAGACACATTTTTCTGTTCTTTTGATAACTTAAATTTCAGAAGTACTGGAGTTTGTGTTCCAAAAAATTATTAATTATTTTGTTTTTTAAACAAGTCACAAACAGCGAAAACGTGCACAAAAAATCCATCCTTGAACCTGATTTTTTTTCTTGAAAACAATATTACTTATTAAATGTGGGCAAAAGAAACAAATTTAACTGAACCAACTTCTACACGATTTATTCAATCCCCCATTTTTTTGGATCTATTGAGAGTTTCACTTGTTGACCACGGATATGTTCTTGTACTTTTCAACATTTTCATCGTTCACACATTCAAGGCGACGGTTTGTTTACTTCCCCCGTCCACACCTGCTAATGAGCTCGCGCCATTCCGCCGTAATAGGTAAGTGGCACGTGAGCGACGAAGAAAGTTACTCTCGTTGCAGGGCAAGCAGAGCAGGAAACCGCGGGCTCTTGCCGCTAATTGGAAGCAGGCCGCCGGCTAGCGCCTCAGCAGGGGTTTCCGATCACTGGCAGGTTCACACACCCCACGCCTCACACCCCACACCCCACACCCAACACCCAACACCTCACACCCCAGCACGAGGTTCACACACCGGCCGCCCACTTGACGTGGTTAGCTGCATTTCGCTTTCGCTTAACGTTCATTCAGAACTGGTCACTGGGAAAATCTGTCGGAAATGCACTGACCTTAAACGGCCACGTCGATTAAGGGGGTCAGTTACATCGAACAGCCGCTGTCTGGAGGAGAATCTTAGCGGTCGGCTGGTCTGATCAGTAGTTTTTCGTCGTTTATCCGATCAACACCAGGCGAAACGGGCCACGGACCGTGCGCGATCTCTCCGTGTCCCGTTCTCACCCCTTACAGGCTTACCCATGTACTACACAACCTCACTTGTCGGGAACTTAGAGCGTGTCTCGGCTGGGGTGGTGCCCCGCAGGTTGGAGGTACCTGGTTGGGGAAAATCCGCGCAAGTCGACAGGTCGGCGCCGGATCTCGCCAGCCAGCGGGGGAAGACCACAGTCACCTCCCGGGATACAAACACGCACAATACTTACGGGACTAATGACAGCTATTGACGCGCCCGGGGTCACTAATCAATCAATGAATTAGTGACTTCGACTAACGGCCAAATTTCTGGGAAAGCGATTAATTTTTTTACATATGACATGTGTAAATATTCTCTCCTTTCAGCGGCTTTCTAGCAAATTGATCAGAGGACAGCCACAATACTTTTATTATGCGTCAACTCGAGCGACTTATAATTTGTTTTGTAATAAGATGTGGAAATTTGAAGGACTAACTTTTGATTTAAAATGTTCCTACGACGGAACGCGGCTACGACTCAATATAATTTCCGGTTTAATTATAGTGACTTGTGACGCGGTTATTCCATCGGGAGCTTCAACGCCCCAAATTAAAGTTGTAGCTAAGCACCTTATTACATAACCCATGAACTGACACAAGTCACCATAATTTAGCCGGAGAATATATTAAGCTTGGTGGCGTGTCCCGAATTTGAACCCGAGACCCCAGAGGTAGCCGGTGGCCGCTGCATCGCAGATGGTCCCAATTGCTGGGGAGTGTCCGGTTTCTAGAACCTCGTTAACGGAAAGGTCTCCCGCCCTGCCCCTTTGCTCTTGCGTTGCTCCAGTTAACACTTTCAACGCCTCCCTTTCCCCGACGCGTCTGCCTCGGCCACTCATGGAGCCCGTTCACCCACACAAGATTATCTTTCATTCACCTGCGAGTACGTGCTGAGTGAGAGGTTGTCTTGCTATAAGCACTAGTGCTCTAGGCTGTGTGCCGATGGAATTACAGTGAAGAAGGAGGTCGCTTCATTGCAATGACTCGTTGCTGTTTCTGTGCCACAGATGATTCGTTCAGGCGATGTTTTGTTTAGTTTAATAAAGTAAAAAAATATCAGTATTTGTTTAATATCATCGTAAACTCGTCCTTGATCTGAACCAATCGACTTATACTTTACAAAATGTGGTATTGATACTTTTTATACGGATAAGTTTACTGAGAGTATTGAGAAGTATTAGATGATTAACAGAGATCCCCGATGGTTCTATTATTATGTTTATTGTATCCTTAACATTCGGTAGTAGACTTGCAACGTAACGTTTTTCTATCAGACCTACATCCTTTCTTTTTTTGTCAGGAAATAATAAGTTTTTACATTGCATTAGCAGAACAAAAGTATAATTTCGCAGCGATTGGTAGATGATTTATTTTGTACTGGAGTGTCGTGTTTTATTGGATAGAATTAATTACTATTTTTACTAGTATTATTTTAAAATATACTTCTTAATGTATGAAATTATTCGTATACATATTGGTATTAATACACTATTAACATTACTTTGAAATATTAGCTGAGTATGAAATGCAGTCTTGTCCGAGTACTTCCATCGTCATTCACGATGACCTCGCTCTGAAGTAGTATAACAGCATTCCGTGATGTGGTGTGGTTGGAAAGCATTACGCATTATGTTTGTTTGTTAACACTTCCGATTTTCTCGGTGATCATGTTACGTATTATAACATACGTTACGGTATTTGACCGACGAGGGTTCAGACGAAGTGCAGCAACAAGCAGCAGGTCGGAATAGCAAGGACGGCATTGACTGATGACGTAAATGAGAAGCCACTCTGACCCACTCAGTCTCTGTTCCTGTTCTTTTCTCAGCCTTAGCATTGGTTTTGCTGGATCCCAGAAAACTCTTTAAGAGGAATTGTTATTCATATTACATGATGCTTCAACAACTGTGATATTCAATTGTTCTTTTTCGTAATACTGTGTTTGTGAGATCAATCGTGAAATGGAAAAGAAAGTCGATAAGTGACAAAACATTAATTGGGGAATCTTTTTTTGAATAATTTGTGAGTAGATTTGAATACTTCTAATGAGGCAGTTTCAAGTCTCCATTGTTTCGTTGAAAGTTTTCGAAAATTTGCTCAACTAAAATAACCGGATGTGCAGAATTTTATATGCAACTATAAGGGTCTTGGCTTGAAACAACAAATATATTTGTTTGTGATCGTTAAAACTAACAGATCACTATTTACGATCAATTCACGTGTAATAGATAGTTCAAAAGCAACTTTTAGTTCTGATTCTAATGTATCGTAGTTATTGTGGCTTCAACATTCGGTAGTAGGCTTACATGATATCTACGTACGCTTTAAAAGTTACGTAATCTTATTAGAACAATAAATGGTTCTAATGTACCGCAATTATTGTGGCTTCAACATTCGGTAGTAGGCTTACAAGACATCTACCTACGCTTTAAAAGTTACGTAATCTTATTTTACGAACATAGACGCACATACGTTGTTCTTTCCATGTAATGAATAGACGAAGAACAGTTCTAATAGATTTTCACAGCTCTTAATTTCATCTTTTAACATATTATTTTTACTTCCTCTGTTCTCTCCCTTAACCTCTCATCTGTTACTCGTACACGACTTGCTCTCTGCCTCTATCGGGGCCATGAGGTCAAAGACCGGCCGAATAATACTCGGGGCAGACCGGGCCAAGACACGCCTCTTGCGCATGACCCTCTGTGTTCTCTCGTTGGCCAACTTTGAACTTTATGCTTTCTAAACCTCCGCAACTGACGCAGACCTGTTGTCGACGCATTGTATTATATTATGTACGTGCTCGCGGTAATGACGATTTATTAAACTCTTTTTGGCATCTGTCTTCCCGGGTAAACGAACGATACTTAGCTTCTGCGTAGTATCTTAATTGTCGGGAGAAGCAATTTCATTTCTGATTCTCATCGGCCATTCATGAGCAATATTTTGATAAAAGAAATGATAATGGTGTGCATTCTTATTATCGATTGTAAAAGTTTCAGTGTCTACACTCGTACCCCAGCTGAGATTGTTTCCTCGAGATGCAGATCCGGGGTACACACCAGTGCTACCGCCATTAACATACATCTCGCTGAAGTGGCTCGTGAGCTGTATTGGTAGTGCCACATACCATATTGGATAACCGTAGCTTTTGTCTCTTACTCTTAGACCTAAACCAGAGGATGGGAGCCCAGCCACATGTAGATGGCTCTGAGACCGTGGCCTTTACGCCCGTCCTCGCACATGTGATCTCTTTCATGTGCTCGCTAAGAGCAAGGAAGATTTATTAAGGGGGTATTTTCAAGGATGATTGTGGTTGATATGAATACAATCATCATACATGCTTTTCTACACGACATTGTAATACACATACTTTATGTAACACTTATGGAGCAAACCTTCAGAACTGCGCTACTCAGGGCGACCAGGAATCAAAGAAAGAGAGTCAAGAGAATAGTTGTTGTGAGAGCTCCGCCATACTACAACCACACAAGGAAGCATCCATGCCTGAGTCGGATTCGAACCCGTGAAAGCCTACTAACACCCATGTTAACGATCTAGACCTCTAGTTCAATCACCAGGCGTCGGGTCCAGGAAAAGATTTATTCGTACCGGTTCTGTACATTTTTTTACTCAGGTAAGGTCAGGTGGAATTGATGAGTACATTATCGTTTTCTACGGTGCGTTATTAGACCACATTGTTAAATAAACAGTGCTTATTTTGAATCGCCTTCTTCGACTGACTCTATTGGCGTGAAGCGAGACTTTTATACGTTAATTGAAAACCAAATCATTTTGGACATTAATTTTAATGCGTCTCTTTGAAAAAGAAAACCCGGATTTGTCTTATAGGTACAAGTAAAGATGTATCAAAAGATAGAGTTGCGCATCTTTTTAGGGGAGCCGGTGGAAATCCGGGCCAGACCGCGTCACGCCTTGGCACCGATCCATCCCCCCCCCCCCGCGCTCGGCCTCCGCAGGACGTCGACTGGAATTGCGGTGTTTCGCCGGCGCAGACGGCGCGTCGTGCGATGCTATCTGTCTGCGCCGGATTTATATTTATTCTGCGTGGCCCGATCTCGAGGCCCTGTCTGAGAGGTGAATGCGTCTCCCGAGACACTCCGTGCCGCCGCGGCCGCCGCGCCGTCGCCGTCGTCTCCGAAGACGCCGCCACCGCTTCTGTTGCCGTTGTCTTTGCCTTCAACTCCGCCTCCTCCACTATCTCCACATCCACCCCGGCAACTGCTTCGACCACTCCGCAGTCGTGATGAGACATCGATAACAAAACCTCGATGTTAGCAAACATAGACATTCAATATTAAAACAGATGTTAATAATAGAATAGATACCACATCACCTCAACCTTCAGCCTAGCCTCAGATAGACCACCACTATCACCTCAACCTTCACCATCGTTACCACCTTAACCTCCAACACCACTACCACCAGCACCACTTCCACTACCAACACCATCACTTCCATCACCGCCACCAGATCGACACATCCGTACCTCCACCAAGTCCATCATCACCACCACCACCACCACCACCACCACCACCACCACCACCCACAACCACAACCACAACCACCACCAGCACCACCACCATCACAACAATAACGCCAGACTGCCACCGCCACTGCCGCCGCAGTTTCAGGCCTTGCGTGCGTGCGTGCGAGAGGCTCGCTCACTTTTTATTGGCCCGGACAGCGAGCGCTCGCTGTGTTCGGGGCCAGCGTCGCGTCGCGTCGCATCTTCGATTTCGTATCTCCGGCGGCGGCCCGCGCTTCGGGACGAGACGCATTGAAATACGGAGATGTCGTGAGCCCCCTGCGCGCTGTGTACGCTCGCGGGGAACCGGAATGAAAATAAGGCGGCGTTTCTCGTAAAAACCACGCAGCGACGCAAGGACATGAAAGTCCGTTTCTTTTGAATTCGGAGGGACAGTGCGCTGAATAGGATTTGCGAGAAAATGCCCCATAATATCAAGAGAGGAGATAACATTTCTATCTTATTTTATAGCTACATCCCTGACGGGATGTTGGAGATGGTGTGCAAGAGAACTGGTGTTGGTTTACCATACAATGAACTTGAAATGCTGAAACTTTATTAACTTGAATAATGTTTTATTGTAAAGTAATTCCCATTTGCTCTCCTGCGTGGTAATTGTAATAAACGTATTTAGTTTTACTGGACGTTGGATGCAAAAAGAAATAAAAACTTGCTTCAAATTAAGTTACGCATATCCTCAATCATTTCACTTCAAAGAATCCATGCTAATTTGTGATGAACCAGGAGAGTTCTAAACAGAGTTTTCTATGGGTTCTCGTTTTGCCTCTCAATCCATAATTGTAATAACGTAATGTATCTCAATCCATTATTGCTCCATCATTATTTCACTGTCATCTACCCATTGGATCACTCATGCCTTATTGACCTGAATAATTGAAGGGCTACTAAATCCCAATAAAAAGTAAACAAGTTTCAAACTCCAAAATATAACCAGGAAGTATGTGCAATTCTAAAGGTAGCAAACCCAGAAGCCGAGCTAAGTGCGGCTTTGGAGTATGTTGGTTTAACGTGTACGCTCCCGGGGCGTGTCGTATGGCCATAAAATTACTCCCACCGTTATTAGACGTATTTTGTTGCGAATGCACATATAATCAGAGCTCGCTTGGCCAACGGCGCGGCCACATTCCTGGCGATCTAGTGCCGGCGGCGCGGCGCAGCGGCCGGCTGGCGACTGCAATCGCGGCGGCCGGCGCATTACAGTCCCGCTGTGGGGCGCTTGAACGCCGCGACGACGGCGACGACGACGGTGATGACGGCGGCGATGACGGCGGCGATGACGGCGGCGACGACGACGACGACGGCAGCGGCGGCGACGACGACGACGGCAGCGGCGGCGACGACGACGGCGAAGACGACGACGGCGAAGACGACGACGGCGACGACGACGGCGACGACGACGACGGCGACGACGACGGCGACGACGACGACGGCGACGACGACGGCAGCGACGACGACGGCAGCGGCGGTGACGACGACGGCGGTGGCGACGACGGCGAAGACGACGACGGCGAAGACGACGACAACGGCGAAGACGACGGCGATGAAGGCAGCGACAACGACAGCAGCGACGATGACGGTAGCGACGACGACGATGACGGAGACGGCGACGACGACGACGACGACGACAACGACGGCGGCGGTGGCGCGGCGTTGAGTCGAGTGGTGCCGCACCCGCGCCGTTAATAGCGGCTACCGCTCGTTGGACTGGTGGTGATCGGCGTTCGGGATCTTGTGCATCTACTCCGAGTAGTGCGAGTCCGCTGCCGGTTTGTGGACACAGGGATTCTAAGATTGAGTCCACGCGACACCTAAGTGGCTATCAGGAGGATGCCTAGGTGAGCATCGAAGAGCCCAGCTGTTTTGTTGATTATACTTCCAGTGTTCTTTTTTTTCGATCTATTAAGGACTTGGTCATTGTTAGAGGCATTCTTTTCAATTTCTTGAAATATTTGCGACATTTCATTGACGCACTAGGAGTATCTGGATTTCAGTATAATTATTAGTTTTTGTGTGAAGTGTGAAGGACTATACATATACTATACGTATACATTGGCACTCCACTTTTGTGTCTCTGGGAGGCACGAAATTAAACGTTACATACTTTTACATCAGAGAACGATTCTCCAACAAAAATTATCGGATGTAATCTCGTCCTTTGTATAATACTCATTACAAATCACCTAATCTCAATAAATGGAATTTGTTACCAACTGTGGCGTTTCTATGTGCTGCTATCTCTATATTAGCATGATGCAACATCCTTTTGGAAAGCAGCTCTAGTCGGACGAATGCAAATCAATGTAATGTACGAGTAATATTATTTGAAATTAATTTATTGTGTCGGAGAACGTAAATGTTGTGAAAACTCTTTTATGACTTCAAACGATACAGAACACGTAGTTGCATTTAACGCTAGGTGGCGGATCACTTGCTTTGTTATCAGTTATGAGAGACAGGAGGAGAGGGCGTTCACTCGCAGATGGATAGTGGTGAGGAGGGAGGTAAGTAGATGCGTTTGGCGGGAACACGGATGGCGGCGTTGGCGGGGGGGGGGCGGTCGGTTGCGGGGGTGGAAATGGAAGACGCTGCGAATGGCGGCAGGCATGGCTGGAAGCGCGGGGGAGGCAGACGTGATGGCCGACGGTGAATAGTGGCGGACGTTACATGGAGATAGAAACTGCAGCAACATTTAAGTGCAATCGGAGGTCGTACTTCTTATCTGAAGTATTTCGTACTTTTCACGGTTTTCGTTTGAGTAATACACAGATTTACGTAGTAGAGCATGTATTTCAAACATAATCTAAGAGTCTCAAAAAACAAGTGAAGAGCCCTTGTACATAAATACCCCTAAATGAATACCTTTGCTTTCGTGATACAAATAAATATAGTATCTCAATACAAACAAAACAGCCAACAAATTAATATGCAACAGGTGGTGTGTGGGTGGCGAGAGGAAACGGAAGTTGATGTGGGTGGAGGGAGCGTGGGCGAAGGTGTGTAGGAGGCGAGCTGTGACGGGCATGGTGATGTGTTGGAAGTGGAAGCGAGATGGCGGAGGCGGGGCACGGAGGCTCCGCAGAGGCTTTGCAACACAGTCGGCACCCGCGGGTGAGGAATCAGGGTCACGAGGTTCGGCGGCGGCGGCGGTGGCTGCGGCTGCGAAGGAATACCAATCAGGTGTAGCGGACTTTCACGGCTCACCGCCTTTCACTAGGCCGCGCTGCGTCACCTTCTAGACTCCTTGGCCCCCTCCCCTCCATCCTCACCCACACCAGCCTATACTCTCCCGCACATGCGTGCGGCTGCTCTGAGCTGGCCGCGACCCGCGTGGCACAAGCAATATCTAAGTACTCTGTTTATGTGCTTGTCACTTCGCGAGGCATTCCTAGAAAGACAAGGCGATTCTGAGCTGGTTTCCTCAAGGTTTTCCAGCTACCTTTGACTCTCATTTCACCTTTGTGTCGCGTACTATTCAACCGGCCGTTATTATCATCAGTGGTTTACCGTCTCTCATTTGTGTTTGATTTTCAGTTCAATGAAATAATTATATGCGTCGTCATTGCCAACAATATTTATTGAAAAAGCAGCTTTCGATGGCTTAGCCATCATCATCAGTTTTCTGCTGTATGGATGCCACAAAAACGACTTCCAAACAGCTTCCATACAGCAGAAAACAGATGATGATGACTAAGCCATCGAAAGCTGCTTTTTTAATAAATAATATTGTTGGCAATGATATATGCGATGCATATAATTATTTCATTGAAAATGCCAACAAAAACTCACCCCAATATCTATGTTTCAGTTCAATACTGATTTTTTTCAATCAATTTGCATTGATTTTTCCTGTTCTCTTTCTTTGCCACAGGCTTTTCCGTTGGTCTGGCCGCCTTTCCTGCCTCTACAGTTTTAGTAGCTCATTTCCTCTTCCATGGTCTTACCGCTTCCGCTGAAGCAATGTTTGTTAGTACATGAGTCAAGGTTGTTGCTCTGTATTCAGCCAGATGGTTCTTGTGTGTGGCGAATGAGTTTATAACCTATGCGGGGTCTCACAAATATCGATATATCTTCTTCTTCTTAGTATACTGTTTAGTTGTGATCATTCATTAATTACATAATATTTTGATTATTTCGTTTTTCGTAATGTAACCCTCCTGTTGATGAAAAATTACGCACTTCACTTAGAAAATGAAATAATTCTATACTAAATAGTTAAATGTAAATATGTGCGAATAATTTACAGTAAACGATGACTATTGATAAGCAAGTAATTAACATCAAGAGGGTTACGGAAAAAGACGGAAATTAGTACTAGGTACAAGATCTCTTATACTTAACAAGTTTAAGAAAAAATGTAGGAAACTCAATGCAGTGGGTATTAATACACTCGCACAAAGTTCAGGACACTCACTCGTTCCATGCTCATAACATAATATATTTAATTCTCATATATTAAGCCTTCCGTGTACATGTATCACATGCTAATTGTTGTAGCGATATCCGACGTTGTTGGAGCTACCTGGTGCCATTTGATTGCACATTTTTTGTTTTATTAATTTACATTAGTCGTAAAAAAGGAAACTCGAAGTAATGGGTACTAAAACGTACACACTCACACACTCGCTTGTTCCTCGCTCATGCAAACAACTCAATTATCATGAATTAATACCCATTGTTACACCATAGCTTCATTGTATGGAGAACTATTATACGATATTCTGTTTGGTTCTTCGCCTCAGCTCCATTCCGATTAGGGATGTGGCATGGACAACCAAACACCTATGTTCAAATTTTAAAAATCAATGTACACAATTCATCGCCCCCAAACCATCGAAGTTTATAAAACCATTTTAGTAACTTCTAACATCAGTGTTCACATGTGGTAAGGGTGCAATTTCATGTCTGAGAGGTCGTGTGTATCGTATAATTGAGATTTAGCTGACAAAGTAAAAAAAAAGTGCAGTACAATTTACAAACGATTGTAAATTTATTGGACAATACACATTTATTAATAAAAATACACTTACTTATACTTAAAAACTTACTTTAAAATACACTTAAGACACTCTTCGTAACTTAGGCGTGAAGTATGTTTAGATTATGGATATGTGAAAATAAATGTAATTTTTTGTTATTATATTTTGTAATTAAAAAAATAAACATGAACCAAGGGAAAATTTAGAATGCGAAATATCGATTTTAAAAAATATAGACTTCGATGAAGCGATATAAAAAAATAGAAATTTGTATGCAAATATCGATGTTTTGAAATAATGCACATCGACGAAGCATCTCTAATTTCTACTTACTTGTGCTGATTCCTTGGCACAAGAGACGCAACGGCCGTAACACGGTTTCCTTCCCAGTGGTCCGCCCACGCGTCCCTCTTGCCGTCCACTTCGCCTCGACCGTTTTGATCTCCAAAGTAGGGAGGCGTGATCGATAGCAAAACATCGATGTTAATGAACATCGATGTCCAAAGTTAAAACCTTTGACGTTAATAAGCATCCATCAAAAACCTTCTATGTTTTTCAACATCGATGTTTGAATATTGGTCTAGGAACCTATTACATTAAATTCGGGCGCAGCGAAATTTAATTTGACAGTGGTCACCTTCGTTAATTTCTAATTAACGATTAACTGCAATCAAAGTAAAAAAAATATAACAATGAACGCTCGATGTGGAAAGTAAAAACAACGTTCGTATGGTTTGAACACCTAAACTGGCAGTGGTGCCATAAGTGATTTTTTTATTTTATCTTAAAAAAAAAACATAATTATGGGTATTTTTCATTCATAAACGTAATTCATAAACGTAATATCACAACCGTAAAAACATCGAGTACAACGCATCGATGACATTGAACTGATGATTAAAAACATTGATGTTTCTATGAAAACTTCTATGTTTTGAAAACATTGACATCAACATCATTCCTATACCGAAGTGACGCGTGCGGGGCGATGCTGTTCGCGCATGCGCCCTCCGCGCCCGCGCCGTTTGGGAGCGCTTCCGTTCGCAGCTCACGTCGCCCTTTCTTACGCCCCCTCGCACGGTTCCTTGTGGGCGTCGCTCCCATGGGCGTAACTTGGAGGATAGGTTGCTGGGAAGGGGTAGCTCGTTCATCCGAACCGAAATGAAAGAGGCCTTTCAAAATTGATATTACATTCTCGTTCGCATTCTGTTCATGATATTCGTTTTGCGTTTGGGACATTCAATGATAGCGTATTGTTGTTATTTATATTATCTTTATATAGTAAATGAGTAACCTGCAGCCACTCGTCACTCACAGTTAGGCCACTTCCGGGCCACCAGTCGAGGCATATGCGGTGTCATTCGATGCGTCTCCGTCTCTCGGGGAAAGTTTTTCCCCCTGGTCCATCCAGAGCAGTTCTAAGAAATTTCTGTTTAAAGCGTGTTTGTTATTGCTTATATTTTTGATCAACCAAAAGACCTTTTGGGTGACTTACTGCACATACAGAGGTGATCAGTAGATCCTTGAAGTTTTCGCGACAAGGAAAATCAATTCGCATAGTTCTTCACGGGTGCCCTGCGGCATATTCAGAAACAAGACTATAAGCTCACGTAGTTTTGACAGTTTCAAAGCACCTACGAGTACAACGAAGAAACGCTGTCAATTACTGTACTCTCTTTCGGGGAATTACTTGTATCGTCCCGTCTAGATTCATCGGATTGACAATAATTAATCTTAATTCGGTAATGAAATTAATATTTTAGGCGATACTTTTTCATTTCAATTTTTCTATGCACGAAAAAATTACGAGCAGGGCAACTGTAATAAGATTAAAATATATTTTTATTATAAACTTGCGAAGCTTGTGAAAAACTTTAATATGAAACAACTCACAGGAGATGTCACGCTAAGCTAGTTATTGTTATTATTATTACTGTTATTGTTGTAAATTATGTAAGCATTTAAGCCTCTTCCAAGCAAAAAAAGGACCAGCAGCCCCTTGCAGAACGTCCCCCCCCCCCTCCGCACTGAAATACTTCCTGTATTCGCGCCCAGAATAGAGAGAGCTGGTGGGGGCGGTCGGTCGAGAAAACAGCCTGCGTTGTAGCGACGGAGTCACGTGGGTGGACCAAGGAATAACGTTGCCGCCAGTCGCCACCCGCGTCGACTCTTGGGACTACAATGCGCGCGGCGCTAGAAAGCCCCCACCCCCACCTCCACCCGCGCCGCGCGTTGTCGCCTTTCTTTTCCTGCGCGCAAAGGTCAGAGTGCGTGTCCGCAGCTCGGCTCGGCGCGTTGCGTATGAACGCGGATCGAACGGGTAAAGGCAGCACGTGCTTCTCAAATGTTATTTTTTTAAGATCGCACAACATCTAGCTCATTAGCGACTGCTGTTGCATTTAACGGTATGGCTACTGTAAAGATGACTTGTAATGGTGGTGATAGGCGGTGAAAGGGCGATCACAACCATGTCCGAGGCGGCGCTCGAACTCGCGATCCTTCGTTCAGAGATCGCTACGGCACTGCTGCCTTAACGATCTCGGCCACTGGACCGGATTTCGGGTTGTTTTGGTTGAATAGGAGTGGTGACCATGTCGCTTTTCTGGTATACTGTTGTAACAGAAAACCCCTGTAGAGTGCATTAATTTCACTGCAGAGTCATTTGCTTCCTGTTAATCGATGATAAGTATTGTCGCCTTGCAATTTTTTAAAAGATTTTTTATAATGGTTTTGTTGTTGTTGTGAAAATGAATTTTATGGAACTGAATTTGTCGGTAACATTATTCCATAGAAATAAATAGCGAACTCTGTCCATGTATCTCCATGAAAGCGGCAGTTAGTGTAATAAACCTTATTCCACATAACATCTTTTTTGTACTGATTTAACATCAAATCTCATTTTTCAATGTTATTTTGTTACAGCGGCATTTCAGAGATGCAAAAATGTGTGAAATGCCAGTGTTCGGAGGTCGATTTTCTTCTTCCAATAGAGGCACATCCCTATTCAAGACGTAGATATTTGTTCCAATACTGGCAAAAAAATTGAAACATCTTGATCTTGCAAGGCATCAGGTGATGCATCTCCACCCAATTTCGTACCGTAAATTTGTGAGTGGAAACAAATTTAGGAAGAGCTATAGCGCACTTTGCATGCCCCGTAATTTTGAAATAGGTTTCTCTGTCAAAATATTTAGTAGTTGTGGACAATTGTTATAATAGGAATCATTTATATTTACATTTATTGATACACAACGATTAATACTCCCAGGTCTCCTGATGTGTACGTATTTATTAATGCTTTGTTTCGAACGCTACTATTTAGCACCTTTGCATCATATATCATGTTTACTCTGGTTAAACTTGATGTGAATATGAACACCAACAGTAGCCAATCTTTATGGAATATGTTGTGGGCAAAAGGAGCCTTCGAAATATTTTATCAGGGTTTTCCCGTTTCCTTTTCCTTTTATTCCATCATTGGTCCATCATTGATTTATCCATTAAAATCATTCATCTCACCTATGTCCGAAAAAGGTATCCTATCCGAACCATGGAAAACAAGCGGTTGTCGTACCACATACCTTCTACCGCAGGGAGCGAGGATTAAACATCTCGGTCGCCCATGCGGAATTTGTGGTGCCCAAAGTGGGTTCCCGGCTTGTTTTTTTGGGGTTCCCCTCTCTCCCCTGCCTCGCATTCCACATTTCTCCAGTATCATTCACATTATCACCATTATCGCTAACACCTACTCATTAGACCATCATTTATGATCGTCAATGACATTAGTAGTAGAAGATTGAAATATCATCATATAACATACCCAATGACACCCTTCAAGAAATAAAAACTAATTCTAATCCCAAATTGTCGATTATTTTGCGGTTCAATTAATCTTAGGGGGCATGGCCCCAAACAAATCTTCAAGCATGAACAACCAACCAAATCATTCAATACTTGAATGACCGCCAGTACATAAACGGACGCCGGTTGCGCCCACAGGTCTCCTCACGAAGCAGCAGCAGCAGCGCGCACTGGGACAAGGCCGCCGCGGCAGTCGCAGCCTCGCCGCCCTGCGCGGGAGAAGGCGCGTGCGCAGAATGCGCTTGTCCCTCGGAAGAACAAGCGAGCGGCGACCTTGGCAGCCGGCGCCGCGAGATGGATAGGCCGGCTCCCGCCCGACCGGATGGCGAGCGGCGCGTCCGCCCACCGCCACGGGCCTTCTTGCCTCGGATTCTGCTTTCCGTTTGGGTCCGTGATGTAAACATTGCGAAGTCCTCGAAATTACTCGACCGGCTTAGGTGGCTCTCAATTGATGGCACTGCTCTGACCGGGAGGTCCTACGGTTTGAGACTCGCCGGGGGCACGGTTTTCGACTAGACGGCTAGGTGGAAGTCAGTCGTTGTCTAGAGGAGACTTCTAGCGGCCGGCTGCTCTGATCGGTAGTTTTCCGTGTTTTCTTCGATCAGCACCAGGCGATACCAGAGCAGTACCCTAACAAACGACCCACGGACCGCCCGCGGTATTTCCTTCCTCTTCCTTGTCCTATCCTTACCTTACTTGTACTGTTCGTTGCCACGCTGCTGGGAGATTCGTAATTGGAAAAACTTCACAAACCGACGTGTTGGCCGATGCCAAATCTAGCCATCCAGCGGCGGAATATTACAGTTATCTCTTCGATAAAATATGCACCTAACTTATGGGACTAATGCTCATAGAAGTTGGCGCGCCTGGAAACAATTAATCGGCGACTTTGCTGAACTAATTCACGGATCCTCCTCGGTCTGCGACGTCATGGAAACGGTGCCAGGCCCTGCACGTTCTTGGGACAAAATAGTAAACATAGACAAGAAACCTGCGATAGCGTTACAGACCTGAAAGCAAGAAATGAACATGCTGACCATCTTAGGATAATATTTAATTTGTTTTAGTTACGTTTATTATAAACAAAGTTAATATATAGCGTAAATTTAATTAATTAACGCCATACAGTTTGTTTTTAGTTACATGGATAAGAAATAATTTATTAATTCTTTCCGAGACTGTAATGCTTCATACTTCTAATTTAAGACGAGACATCGTATTAAATCAACTTAATCTTCGTTCGGATGGCTTACGCAATTTCAGCCCGTGGCGTACCGCAATATTTCAGGGGGCCGTCGGAAGCGTGCGAGGGCGTGATTGGCGCACGAGGCGTGCGTGGACAAAGCGCCCGCGGGCGGCGAGCGTCGGGGGGAGGGGGAGGGGGAGGGCTCCGAGGGGCCCCGCCCCCTTCTCGTAACTCTCGATAGAAACTCCGCTCGCTCTTATTAACCGCGGCCCGGTGCGCTGTAATTGGCCCGGAGTCTGATGTAACGGAGAAATGAAAACTGCAGACCCGGGGCAGTTCTTCTCGCGAGCAACCAGAGGGGGGGGGGTTGCTGGGGCATTGTGAAGGAGTTCGAAAGTCGAGCTGTTTTTTTAATGATTGACTGCTGTAGTCATTAGTCCAGTTTGTGGAGTGAATGTTTTATTCCGGGAGGTGGCGGTGATTCCTTCCCCACCGAATGGTGAAATCCGGCTCCGTCTACACGTCGGCTCGCAGAGGGTATTCCTCTCCATGGATCTCTCCCTATTGGAGCCCCGCTGCGGCCGGGACTAAGCTCCCGATGTGTGTATGGAAATGTAATGCATGCCAGTGTAAATGTGAAAGTGATGGGAATAGGACAAGAAAGTGGAAGGGACGATCTCGATCTGTCCGTGGCCTGTTTGTTAGGGTATTGTCTCGATTCACACCTGATATTATTCCGAGGAATCACGGAAAACTACCAAGCCGAGGAGCCGAACGCTAGATGTCTTCTCCACACGCCGGCTGCAAGTTTGAAAGACATACAACCGTACCTGAAATTAGATTTATTACTAATTCTGCAATTAAGTTTGAGAACTTGGTGGCAGAATACACTAACTAAGCATTACAGAACTTAATTACTTCATAACATTTACAAACTTTACTAATTAACGTGAACATTTCACCATGCAATCTTTCATAGCACTCCACCTCATCACGCTTCACTTCACCGCACTGCGAATCACTGAGCTGTAATGTCTTTCTTACACACTCGTTTCCTTCAGTTTCTAAACGCCACTGCACTGCACTGCACATAATTAATAATAAATAATAATACTTAATTACATAGTAGACATAGTTACTTACACTGAATAATATTAATAATATTTATAATAGTCATATCCAAACTTATTCATTTTTAAATTTGCTCAGGCTCTGAGGAAATTAACGAATTATGTTGATAGACTGGTGATTATGGTGTGACGATAAATTATTATTTATGATGTATGAATGCTGAAATAAGTGGCGGGAAAAACGGGAGAACTACGCAAGAAAACCTGCATTCTTCAGGGAATTCCACGTGAATGGACCGGGATTTGAACCCGTGTGCGCAGAGCGAAGAATGAACAGTCTGACCACTACTCTGCGGGCCACTCCATCTGTTTGTCTTTCTCATTGTTTATTGGGATGGGGTTTGTTACTTTCTTTGATAGTGATCATGATATTCCATACGGAAGAGGTGAGAATGATAGTTGAGTTATTATGAGAGATGAATAACGTTTAGTTCAGTGGAAAGAGAGGCCATCGGTATCACGATCGTAGCGTGGAAGCACATTTTAATCGGAACAAAAAGGACGCAGGCTTTAGGGGGAAAGTGATTATCAAGGCTGCGGTTAGGTACGACAAAACATAATGGTGAAGTCATCAGAGAGTTAATGTGGCGTGTATCTGTGTAATTCACTTCAACTTAGATAAATTTATTGTCTCTTCGAGATGAGCACTTCTTGGATTACGAATCTTCGTTTATGAGGAAACAGTTGTGTGACTTGCAGATCCATTATTTACGAATTTATTATTGTAGGACAATGCTATAGTCGTACTCTCTTGCTCGCTCGCTCCCTCGCTGGCTTTCGCTCTCTCTCTCTCTCTCTCTCTCTCTCTCTCTCTCTCTCTCTCTCTCCCT